>CAWVQI010000480.1:0-58794 GCA_963932335.1 Andrena marginata | reverse complement strand
TTTCAATTAAATTTGCTAAAATTTCGTTCATAAAAATTAAAATTTGTAAAAACATCCCAAAAAATCGAAGATAGTTTCAATTAAATTTGCTAAAATTTCGTTCATAAAAATTAAAATTTGTAAAAAAATCAAAAAAAATCGAAGATAGTTTCAATTAAATTTGCTAAAATTTCGTTCATAAAAATTAAAATTTGTAAAAAAATCCAAAAAAATCGAAGATAGTTTCAATTAAATTTGCTAAAATTTCGTTCATAAAAATTAAAATTTTTAAGTAAATCCACAAAAATCGAAGATAGTTTCAATTGAATTTGCTAAAATTTCGATCACAAAAATTAAAATTTGTAAAAAATCCACAAAAATCGAAGATAGTTTCAATTAAATTTGCTAAAATTTCGTTCATAAAAATTAAAATTTGTAAAAAAATCCAAAAAAATCGAAGATAGTTTCAATTAAATTTGCTAAAATTTCGTTCATAAAAATTAAAATTTGTAAAAAAATCCAAAAAAATCGAAGATAGTTTCAATTAAATTTGCTAAAATTTCGTTCATAAAAATTAAAATTTTTAAGTAAATCCACAAAAATCGAAGATAGTTTCAATTGAATTTGCTAAATTTTCGATCACAAAAATTAAAATTTGTAAAAAATCCAAAAAAATCGAAGATAGTTCCGATTAAATTTGCTAAAATTTCGTTCATAAAAATTAAAATTTGTAAAAAAATCGAACATAGTTTCAATTAAATTTGCTAAAAATTTCGTTCATAAAAATTAAAATTTGTAAAAAAATGCAAAAAAATCGAAGATAGTTTCAATTAAATTTGCTAAAATTTCGTTCATAAAAATTAAAATTTTTAAAAAAATCCAAAAAAATCGACGATAGTTTCAATTGAATTTGCTAAAATTTCGAACATAAAAATTAAAATTTTTAAAAAATCCAAAAAAATCGAAGATAGTTCCGATTAAATTTGCTAAAACTTCGTTCATAAAAATAGAAATTTTTAAAAAAATCCAAAAAAATCGAAGAGAGTTTCAATTGAATTTGCTAAAATTTCGATCACAAAAATTAAAATTTGTAAAAAATCCAAAAAAATCGAAGACAGTTTCAATTAAATTTGCTAAAATTTCATTCATAAAAATTAAAATTTTTAAAAAAATCCAAAAAAATCGAAGATAGTTTCAATTGAATTTGCTAAAATTTTGTTCATAAAAATTAAAATTTGTAAAAAAATCCAAAAAAATCGAAGATAGTTTCAATTAAATTTGCTAAAATTTCATTCATAAAAATTAAAAGTTTTAAGAAAATCCAGAAAAATCGAAGATAGTTTCAATTGAATTTGCTAAAATTTCGATCATAAAAATTAAAATTTGTAAAAAATCCAAAAAAATCGAAGATAGTTCCGATTAAATTTGCTAAAATTTCGTTCATAAAAATTAAAATTTGAAAAAAAATCCAAAAAAATCGAAGATAGTTTCAATTAAATTTGCTAAAATTTCGTTCATAAAAATTAAAATTTTAAAAAAAATCCAAAAAAATCGAAGATAGTTTTAATTAAAATTGCTAAAATTTCGTTCATAAAAATTAAAATTTGAAAAAAAATCAAAAAAAATCAAAGATAGTTTCAATTGAATTTGCATAAATTTCGTTCATAAAAATTAAAATTTGTAAAAAAATTTAAAAAAATCGAAGATAGTTTCAATTAAATTTGCTCAAATTTCGGTCATAAAAATTAAAATTTGTAAAAAAATCCAAAAAAATCGAAGATAGTTTCAATTGAATTTGCTAAAATTTCGTTCATAAAAATTAAAATTTGTAAAAAAATCCAAAAAAATCGAAGATAGTTTCAATTGAATTTGCTAAAATTTCGTTCATAAAAATTAAAATTTGTAAAAAAATCCAAAAAAAATCGAAGATAGTTTCAATTAAATTTGCTAAAATTTCGTTCATAAAAATTAAAATTTGTAAAAAAATCGAAGACAGTTTCAATTAAATTTGCTAAAATTTCGTTCATAAAAATTAAAATTTGTAAAAACATCCCAAAAAATCGAAGATAGTTTCAATTAAATTTGCTAAAATTTCGTTCATAAAAATTAAAATTTGTAAAAAAATCCAAAAAAATCGAAGATAGTTTCAATTAAATTTGCTAAAATTTCGTTCATAAAAATTAAAATTTGTAAAAAAATCCAAAAAAATCGAAGATAGTTTCCATTAAATTTGCTAAAATTTCGTTCATAAAAATTAAAATTTTTAAGTAAATCCACAAAAATCGAAGATAGTTTCAATTGAATTTGCTAAAATTTCGATCACAAAAATTAAAATTTGTAAAAAATCCAAAAAAATCGAAGATAGTTTCAATTAAATTTGCTAAAATTTCGTTCATAAAAATTAAAATTTGTAAAAAAATCCAAAAAAATCGAAGATAGTTTCAATTAAATTTGCTAAAATTTCGTTCATAAAAATTAAAATTTGTAAAAAAATCCAAAAAAATCGAAGATAGTTTCAATTAAATTTGCTAAAATTTCGTTCATAAAAATTAAAATTTTTAAGTAAATCCACAAAAATCGAAGATAGTTTCAATTGAATTTGCTAAAATTTCGATCACAAAAATTAAAATTTGTAAAAAATCCAAAAAAATCGAAGATAGTTCCGATTAAATTTGCTAAAATTTCGTTCATAAAAATTAAAATTTGTAAAAAAATCGAACATAGTTTCAATTAAATTTGCTAAAATTTCGTTCATAAAAATTAAAATTTGTAAAAAAATGCAAAAAAATCGAAGATAGTTTCAATTAAATTTGCTAAAATTTCGTTCATAAAAATTAAAATTTTTAAAAAAATCCAAAAAAATCGACGATAGTTTCAATTGAATTTGCTAAAATTTCGAACATAAAAATTAAAATTTTTAAAAAATCCAAAAAAATCGAAGATAGTTCCGATTAAATTTGCTAAAACTTCGTTCATAAAAATAAAAATTTTTAAAAAAATCCAAAAAAATCGAAGAGAGTTTCAATTGAATTTGCTAAAATTTCGACCACAAAAATTAAAATTTGTAAAAAATCCAAAAAAATCGAAGACAGTTTCAATTAAATTTGCTAAAATTTCATTCATAAAAATTAAAATTTTTAAAAAAATCCAAAAAAATCGAAGATAGTTTCAATTGAATTTGCTAAAATTATGTTCATAAAAATTAAAATTTGTAAAAAAATCCAAAAAAATCGAAGATAGTTTCAATTAAATTTGCTAAAATTTCATTCATAAAAATTAAAAGTTTTAAGAAAATCCAGAAAAATCGAAGATAGTTTCAATTGAATTTGCTAAAATTTCGATCATAAAAATTAAAATTTGTAAAAAATCCAAAAAAATCGAAGATAGTTCCGATTAAATTTGCTAAAATTTCGTTCATAAAAATTAAAATTTGAAAAAAAATCCAAAAAAATCGAAGATAGTTTCAATTAAATTTGCTAAAATTTCGTTCATAAAAATTAAAAATTTTAAGTAAATCCACAAAAATCGAAGATAGTTTCAATTGAATTTGCTAAAATTTCGATCACAAAAATTAAAATTTGTAAAAAATCCAAAAAAATCGAAGATAGTTCCGATTAAATTTGCTAAAATTTCGTTCATAAAAATTAAAATTTGTAAAAAAATCCCAAAAAATCGAACATAGTTTCAATTAAATTTGCTAAAATTTCGATCATAAAAATTAAAATTTGTAAAAAAATCCAAAAAAATCGAAGATAGTTTCAATTAAATTTGCTAAAATTTCGTTCATAAAAATTAAAATTTTTAAAAAAATCCAAAAAAATCGACGATAGTTTCAATTGAATTTGCTAAAATTTCGATCATAAAAATTAAAATTTTTAAAAAATCTAAAAAAATCGAAGATAGTTCCGATTAAATTTGCTAAAATTTCGTTCATAAAAATAAAAATTTTTAAATAAATCGAAGAGAGTTTCAATTGAATTTGCTAAAATTTCGTTCATAAAAATTAAAATTTGTAAAAAATTCAAAAAAATCGAAGATAGTTTCAATTAAATTTGCTAAAATTTCGTTCATAAAAATTAAAATTTGTAAAAAAATCGAAGACAGTTTCAATTAAATTTGCTAAAATTTCGTTCATAAAAATTAAAATTTGTAAAAACATCCGAAAAAATCGAAGATAGTTTCAATTGAATTTGCTAAAATTTCGATCACAAAAATTAAAATTTGTAAAAAATTCAAAAAAATCGAAGATAGTTCCGATTAAATTTGCTAAAATTTCGTTCATAAAAATTAAAATTTGTAAAAAAATCCCAAAAAATCGAACATAGTTTCAATTAAATTTGCTAAAATTTCGATCATAAAAATTAAAATTTGTAAAAAAATCCAAAAAAAATCGAAGATAGTTTCAATTAAATTTGCTAAAATTTCGTTCATAAAAATTAAAATTTTTAAAAAAATCCAAAAAAATCGACGATAGTTTCAATTGAATTTGCTAAAATTTCGATCATAAAAATTAAAATTTTTAAAAAATCCAAAAAAATCGAAGATAGTTCCGATTAAATTTGCTAAAATTTCGTTCATAAAAATAAAAATTTTTAAAAAATCCAAAAAAATCGAAGAGAGTTTCAATTGAATTTGCTAAAATTTCGTTCATAAAAATTAAAATTTGTAAAAAAATCCAAAAAAATCGAAGATAGTTTCAATTGAATTTGCTAAAATTTCGTTCATAAAAATTAAAATTTGTAAAAAAATCCAAAAAAAATCGAAGATAGTTTCAATTAAATTTGCTAAAATTTCGTTCATAAAAATTAAAATTTGTAAAAAAATCGAAGACAGTTTCAATTAAATTTGCTAAAATTTCGTTCATAAAAATTAAAATTTGTAAAAACATCCCAAAAAATCGATGATAGTTTCAATTAAATTTGCTAAAATTTCGTTCATAAAAATTAAAATTTGTAAAAAAATCCAAAAAAATCGAAGATAGTTTCAATTGAATTTGCTAAAATTATGTTCATAAAAATTAAAATTTGTAAAAAAATCCAAAAAAATCGAAGATAGTTTCAATTAAATTTGCTAAAATTTCATTCATAAAAATTAAAAGTTTTAAGAAAATCCAGAAAAATCGAAGATAGTTTCAATTGAATTTGCTAAAATTTCGATCATAAAAATTAAAATTTGTAAAAAATCCAAAAAAATCGAAGATAGTTCCGATTAAATTTGCTAAAATTTCGTTCATAAAAATTAAAATTTGAAAAAAAATCCAAAAAAATCGAAGATAGTTTCAATTAAATTTGCTAAAATTTCGTTCATAAAAATTAAAAATTTTAAGTAAATCCACAAAAATCGAAGATAGTTTCAATTGAATTTGCTAAAATTTCGATCACAAAAATTAAAATTTGTAAAAAATCCAAAAAAATCGAAGATAGTTCCGATTAAATTTGCTAAAATTTCGTTCATAAAAATTAAAATTTGTAAAAAAATCCCAAAAAATCGAACATAGTTTCAATTAAATTTGCTAAAATTTCGATCATAAAAATTAAAATTTGTAAAAAAATCCAAAAAAATCGAAGATAGTTTCAATTAAATTTGCTAAAATTTCGTTCATAAAAATTAAAATTTTTAAAAAAATCCAAAAAAATCGACGATAGTTTCAATTGAATTTGCTAAAATTTCGATCATAAAAATTAAAATTTTTAAAAAATCTAAAAAAATCGAAGATAGTTCCGATTAAATTTGCTAAAATTTCGTTCATAAAAATAAAAATTTTTAAATAAATCGAAGAGAGTTTCAATTGAATTTGCTAAAATTTCGTTCATAAAAATTAAAATTTGTAAAAAATTCAAAAAAATCGAAGATAGTTTCAATTAAATTTGCTAAAATTTCGTTCATAAAAATTAAAATTTGTAAAAAAATCGAAGACAGTTTCAATTAAATTTGCTAAAATTTCGTTCATAAAAATTAAAATTTGTAAAAACATCCGAAAAAATCGAAGATAGTTTCAATTGAATTTGCTAAAATTTCGATCACAAAAATTAAAATTTGTAAAAAATTCAAAAAAATCGAAGATAGTTCCGATTAAATTTGCTAAAATTTCGTTCATAAAAATTAAAATTTGTAAAAAAATCCCAAAAAATCGAACATAGTTTCAATTAAATTTGCTAAAATTTCGATCATAAAAATTAAAATTTGTAAAAAAATCCAAAAAAAATCGAAGATAGTTTCAATTAAATTTGCTAAAATTTCGTTCATAAAAATTAAAATTTTTAAAAAAATCCAAAAAAATCGACGATAGTTTCAATTGAATTTGCTAAAATTTCGATCATAAAAATTAAAATTTTTAAAAAATCCAAAAAAATCGAAGATAGTTCCGATTAAATTTGCTAAAATTTCGTTCATAAAAATAAAAATTTTTAAAAAATCCAAAAAAATCGAAGAGAGTTTCAATTGAATTTGCTAAAATTTCGTTCATAAAAATTAAAATTTGTAAAAAAATCCAAAAAAATCGAAGATAGTTTCAATTGAATTTGCTAAAATTTCGTTCATAAAAATTAAAATTTGTAAAAAAATCCAAAAAAAATCGAAGATAGTTTCAATTAAATTTGCTAAAATTTCGTTCATAAAAATTAAAATTTGTAAAAAAATCGAAGACAGTTTCAATTAAATTTGCTAAAATTTCGTTCATAAAAATTAAAATTTGTAAAAACATCCCAAAAAATCGATGATAGTTTCAATTAAATTTGCTAAAATTTCGTTCATAAAAATTAAAATTTGTAAAAAAATCCAAAAAAATCGAAGATAGTTTCAATTAAATTTGCTAAAATTTCGTTCATAAAAATTAAAATTTGTAAAAAAATCCAAAAAAAATCGAAGATAGTTTCAATTAAATTTGCTAAAATTTCGTTCATAAAAATTAAAATTTTTAAGTAAATCCACAAAAATCGAAGATAGTTTCAATTGAATTTGCTAAAATTTCGATCACAAAAATTAAAATTTGTAAAAAATCCAAGAAAATCGAAGATAGTTTCAATTAAATTTGCTAAAATTTCATTCATAAAAATTAAAATTTTTAAGAAAATCCAGAAAAATCGAAGATAGTTTCAACTGAATTTGAAAAAATTTCGATCATAAAAATTAAAATTTGTAAAAAATCCAAAAAAATCGAAGATAGTTCCGATTAAATTTGCTAAAATTTCGTTCATAAAAATTAAAATTTGTAAAGAAATCCAAAAAAATCGAAGATAGTTTCAATTAAATTTGCTAAAATTTCGTTTATAAAAATTAAAATTTTTAAGTAAATCCACAAAAATCGGAGATAGTTTCAATTGAATTTGCTAAAATTTCGATCACAAAAATTAAAATTTGTAAAAAATCGAAAAAAATCGAAGATAGTTCCGATTAAATTTGCTAAAATTTCGTTCATAAAAATTAAAATTTGTAAAAAAATCCCAAAAAATCGAACATAGTTTCAATTAAATTTGCTAAAAATTTCGTTCATAAAAATTAAAATTTGTAAAAAAATCCAAAAAAATCGAAGATAGTTTCAATTAAATTTGCTAAATTTTCGTTCATAAAAATTAAAATTTTTAAAAAAATCCAAAAAAATCGACGATAGTTTCAATTGAATTTGCTAAAATTTCGATCATAAAAATTAAAATTTTTAAAAAATCCAAAAAAAATCGAAGATAGTTCCGATTAAATTTGCTAAAATTTCGTTCATAAAAATAAAAATTTTTAAAAAAATCCAAAAAAATCGAAGAGAGTTTCAATTGAATTTGCTAAAATTTCGTTCATAAAAATTAAAATTTGTAAAAAAATCCAAAAAAATAGAAGATAGTTTCAATTAAATTTGCAAAAATTTCGTTCATAAAAATTAAAATTTGAAAGAAAATCCAAAAAAATCAAAGATAGTTTCAATTGAATTTGCAAAAATTTCGTTCATAAAAATTAAAATTTGTAAAATAATTAAAAAAAATTGAAGATAGTTTCAATTAAATTTGCTCAAATTTCGGTCATAAAAATTAAAATTGGTAAAAAATCGAAAAAAATCAAAGATAATTTCGATTAAATTTGCTAAAATTTCGTTTATAAAAATTAAAATTTGTAAAAAAATCCCAAAAATTCGAAGATAGTTTCAATTAAATTTGCTAAAATTTCGTTCATAAAAATTAAAAATTTAAAAAAAATCAAAAAAAATCAACGATAGTTTCAATTTAATTTGCTAAAATTTCGATCATAAAAATTAAAATTTTTAAAAAATCCAAAAAAATCGAAGATAGTTCCGATTAAATTTGCTAATATTTCGTTCATAAAAATTAAAATTGGTAAAAAAATCCAAAAAAAATTGAAGATAGTTTCAATTTAATTTGCTAAAATTTCGTTCCTAAAAATTAAAATTTTTAAAAAAATCCTAAAAAATCGAAGACAGTTTCGAATTAATTTCCTAAAATTCCGTTCATAAAAATTAAAATTTTTAAAAAATCCAAAAAAATCGAAGATAGTTCCGATTAAATTTGCTAAAATTTCGTTCATAAAAATTAAAATTTGTAAAAAAATCCAAAAAAATCGAAGATAGTTTCAATTTAATTTGCTAAAATTTCGTTCATGAAAATTAAAATTTTTAAAAAAACCCAAAAAAATCGAAGATAGTTTCAATTGAATTTGCTAAAATTTCGTTCATTAAAATTAAAATTTTTAAAAAAATCCAAAAAATGGACGATAGTTTCAATTGAATTTGCTAAAATTTCGATCATAAAAATTAAAATTTGTAAAAAAATCCGAAAAAATCGAAGATAGTTTCAATTGAATTTGCTAAATTTTCGTTCATAAAAATTAAAATTTGTAAAAAAATCCAAAAAAATCGAAGATAGTTTCAATTAAATTTGCTAAAATTTCGTTCATAAAAATTAAAATTTGTAAAAAAATCCAAAAAAATCGAAGATAGTTTCAATTAAATTTGCTAAAATTTCGTTCATAAAAATTAAAATTTTTAAGTAAATCCACAAAAATCGAAGATAGTTTCAATTGAATTTGCTAAAATTTCGATCACAAAAATTAAAAATTGTAAAAAATCCAAAAAAATCGAAGATAGTTCCGATTAAATTTGCTCAAATTTCGTTCATAAAAATTAAAATTTGTAAAAAAATCCCAAAAAATCGAACATAGTTTCAATTAAATTTGCTAAAATTTCGTTCATAAAAATTAAAATTTGTAAAAAAATCCAAAAAAATCGAAGATAGTTTCAATTAAATTTGCTAAAATTTCGTTCATAAAAATTAAAATTTTTAAGTAAATCCACAAAAATCGAAGATAGTTTCAATTGAATTTGCTAAAATTTTGATCACAAAAATTAAAATTTGTAAAAAATCCAAAAAAATCGAAGATAGTTCCGATTAAATTTGCTAAAATTTCGTTCATAAAAATTAAAATTTGTAAAAAAATCGAACATAGTCTCAATTAAATTTGCTAAAATTTCGTTCATAAAAATTAAAATTTGTAAAAAAATCGAAGATAGTTTCAATTAAATTTGCTAAAATTTCGTTCATAAAAATTAAAATTTTTAAAAAAATCCAAAAAAATCGACGATAGTTTCAATTGAATTTGCTAAAATTTCGAACATAAAAATTAAAATTTGTAAAAAAATCCGAAAAAATCGAAGATAGTTTCAATTGAATTTGCTAAATTTTCGTTCATAAAAATTAAAATTTGTAAAAAAATAAAAAAAAATCGAAGATAGTTTCAATTAAATTTGCTAAAATTTCGTTCATAAAAATTAAAATTTGTAAAAAAATCCAAAAAAATCGATGATAGTTTCAATTAAATTTGCTAAAATTTCGTTCATAAAAATTAAAATTTTTAAGTAAATCCACAAAAATTGAAGATAGTTTCAATTGAATTTGCTAAAATTTAGATCACAAAAATTAAAAATTGTAAAAAATCCAAAAAAATCGAAGATAGTTCCGATTAAATTTGCTCAAATTTCGTTCATAAAAATTAAAATTTGTAAAAAAATCCCAAAAAATCGAACATAGTTTCAATTAAATTTGCTAAAATTTCGTTCATAAAAATTAAAATTTGTAAAAAAATCCAAAAAAATCGAAGATAGTTTCAATTAAATTTGCTAAAATTTCGTTCATAAAAATTAAAATTTTTAAAAAAATCCAAAAAAATCGAAGATAGTTTCAATTAAATTTGCTAAAATTTCGTTCATAAAAATTAAAATTTGAAAAAAAATCCAAAAAAATCAAAGATAGTTTCAATTGAATTTGCATAAATTTCGTTCATAAAAATTAAAATTTGTAAAAAAATTAAAAAAAATTTAAATAGTTTCAATTAAATTTGCTCAAATTTCGGTCATAAAAATTAAAATTTGTAAAAAAATCCAAAAAAATCGAAGATAGTTTCAATTGAATTTGCTAAAATTTCGTTCATAAAAATTAAAATTTGTAAAAAAATCCAAAAAAAATCGAAGATAGTTTCAATTAAATTTGCTAAAATTTCGTTCATAAAAATTAAAATTTGTAAAAAAATACAAAAAAATCGAAGATAGTTTCAATTAAATTTGCTAAAACTTCGTTCATAAAAATTAAAATTTGTAAAAAAATCGAAGACAGTTTCAATTAAATTTGCTAAAATTTCGTTCATAAAAATTAAAATTTGTAAAAAAATCCAAAAAAATCGAAAACAGTTTCAATTAAATTTGCTAAAATTTCGTTCATAAAAATTAAAATTTGTAAAAACATCCCAAAAAATCGAAGATAGTTTCAATTAAATTTGCTAAAATTTCGTTCATAAAAATTAAAATTTGTAAAAAAATCCAAAAAAATCGACGATAGTTTCAATTGAATTTGCTAAAATTTCGATCATAAAAATTAAAATTTGTAAAAAAATCCGAAAAAATCGAAGATAGTTTCAATTGAATTTGCTAAATTTTCGTTTATAAAAATTAAAATTTGTAAAAAAATCCAAAAAAATCGAAGATAGTTTCAATTAAATTTGCTAAAATTTCGTTCATAAAAATTAAAATTTGTAAAAAAATCCAAAAAAATCGATGATAGTTTCAATTAAATTTGCTAAAATTTCGTTCATAAAAATTACAATTTTTAAGTAAATCCACAAAAATCGAAGATAGTTTCAATTGAATTTGCTAAAATTTCGATCACAAAAATTAAAATTTGTAAAAAATCCAAAAAAATCGAAGATAGTTCCGATTAAATTTGCTCAAATTTCAGTCATAAAAATTAAAATTTGTAAAAAAATCCCCAAAAATCGAACATAGTTTCAATTAAATTTGCTAAAATTTCGTTCATAAAAATTAAAATTTTTAAGTAAATCCAGAAAAATCGAAGATAGTTTCAATTGAATTTGCTAAAATTTCGATTATAAAAATTAAAATTTGTAAAAAATCCAAAAAAATCGAAGATAGTTCCGATTAAATTTGCTAAAATTTCGTTCATAAAAATTAAAATTTGTAAAAAAATCCAAAAAAATCGAAGATAGTTTCAATTAAATTTGCTAAAATTTCGTTCATAAAAATTAAAATTTGTAAAAAAATCCAAAAAAAATCGAAGATATTTTCAATTAAATTTGCTAAAATTTCGTTCATAAAAATTAAAATTTGTAAAAAAATCCAAAAAAATCGAAAACAGTTTCAATTAAATTTGTTAAAATTTCGTTCATAAAAATTAAAATTTGTAAAAAATCGAAGACAGTTTCAATTAAATTTGCTAAAATTTCGTTCATAAAAATTAAAATTTGTAAAAACATCCCAAAAAATCGAAGATAGTTTCAATTAAATTTGCTAAAATTTCGTTCATAAAAATTAAAATTTGTAAAAAAATCCAAAAAAATCGATGATAGTTTCAATTAAATTTGCTAAAATTTCGTTCATAAAAATTAAAATTTGTAAAAAAATCCAAAAAAATCGAAGATAGTTTCAATTAAATTTGCTAAAATTTCGTTCATAAAAATTAAAATTTTTAAGTAAATCCACAAAAATCGAAGATAGTTTCAATTGAATTTGCTAAAATTTCGATTACAAAAATTAAAATTTGTAAAAAATCCAAAAAAATCGAAGATAGTTCCGATTAAATTTGCTAAAATTTCGTTCATAAAAATTAAAATTTGTAAAAAAATCGAACATAGTTTCAATTAAATTTGCTAAAATTTCGTTCATAAAAATTAAAATTTGTAAAAAAACCCAAAAAAATCGAAGATAGTTTCAATTGAATTTGCTAAAATTTCGTTCATTAAAATTAAAATTTTTAAAAAAATCCAAAAAATGGACGATAGTTTCAATTGAATTTGCTAAAATTCCGATCATAAAAATTAAAATTTGTAAAAAAATCCGAAAAAATCGAAGATAGTTTCAATTGAATTTGCTAAATTTTCGTTCATAAAAATTAAAATTTGTAAAAAAATCCAAAAAAATCGAAGATAGTTTCAATTAAATTTGCTAAAATTTCGTTCATAAAAATTAAAATTTGTAAAGAAATCCAAAAAAACCGAAGTTAGTTTCAATTAAATTTGCTAAAATTTCGTTCATAAAAATTAAAATTTTTAAGTAAATCCACAAAAATCGAAGATAGTTTCAATTGAATTTGCTAAAATTTCGATCACAAAAATTAAAATTTGTAAAAAATTCAAAAAAATCGAAGATAGTTCCGATTAAATTTGCTAAAATTTCGTTCATAAAAATTAAAATTTGTAAAAAAATCCCAAAAAATCGAACATAGTTTCAATTAAATTTGCTAAAATTTCGATCATAAAAATTAAAATTTGTAAAAAAATCCAAAAAAAATCGGAGATAGTTTCAATTAAATTTGCTAAAATTTCGTTCATAAAAATTAAAATTTTTAAAAAAATCCAAAAAAATCGACGATAGTTTCAATTGAATTTGCTAAAATTTCGATCATAAAAATTAAAATTTTTAAAAAATCCAAAAAAATCGAAGATAGTTCCGATTAAATTTGCTAAAATTTCGTTCATAAAAATAAAAATTTTTGAAAAATCCAAAAAAATCGAAGAGAGTTTCAATTGAATTTGCTAAAATTTCGTTCATAAAAATTAAAATTTGTAAAAAAATCCAAAAAAATCGAAGATAGTTTCAATTGAATTTGCTAAAATTTCGTTCATAAAAATTAAAATTTGTAAAAAAATCCAAAAAAAATCGAAGATAGTTTCAATTAAATTTGCTAAAATTTCGTTCATAAAAATTAAAATTTGTAAAAAAATCGAAGACAGTTTCAATTAAATTTGCTAAAATTTCGTTCATAAAAATTAAAATTTGTAAAAACATCCCAAAAAATCGAAGATAGTTTCAATTAAATTTGCTAAAATTTCGTTCAAAAAAATTAAAATTTGTAAAAAAATCCAAAAAAATCGAAGATAGTTTCAATTAAATTTGCTAAAATTTCGTTCATAAAAATTAAAATTTGTAAAAAAATCCAAAAAAATCGAAGATAGTTTCAATTAAATTTGCTAAAATTTCGTTCATAAAAATTAAAATTTTTAAGTAAATCCACAAAAATCGAAGATAGTTTCAATTGAATTTGCTAAAATTTCGATCACAAAAATTAAAATTTGTAAAAAATCCAAAAAAATCGAAGATATTTCCGATTAAATTTGCTAAAATTTCGTTCATAAAAATTAAAATTTGTAAAAAAATCGAACATAGTTTCAATTAAATTTGCTAAAATTTCGTTCATAAAAATTAAAATTTGTAAAAAAACCCAAAAAAATCGAAGATAGTTTCAATTGAATTTGCTAAAATTTCGTTCATAAAAATTAAAATTTGTAAAAAAATCCAAAAAAATCGAAGATAGTTTCAATTGAATTTGCTAAAATTTCGTTCATAAAAATTAAAATTTGTAAAAAAATCCAAAAAAAATCGAAGATAGTTTCAATTAAATTTGCTAAAATTTCGTTCATAAAAATTAAAATTTGTAAAAAAATCGAAGACAGTTTCAATTAAATTTGCTAAAATTTCGTTCATAAAAATTAAAATTTGTAAAAACATCCCAAAAAATCGAAGATAGTTTCAATTAAATTTGCTAAAATTTCGTTCATAAAAATTAAAATTTGTAAAAAAATCCAAAAAAATCGAAGATAGTTTCAATTAAATTTGCTAAAATTTCGTTCATAAAAATTAAAATTTGTAAAAAAATCCAAAAAAATCGAAGATAGTTTCAATTAAATTTGCTAAAATTTCGTTCATAAAAATTAAAATTTTTAAGTAAATCCACAAAAATTGAAGATAGTTTCAATTGAATTTGCTAAAATTTCGATCACAAAAATTAAAATTTGTAAAAAATCCAAAAAAATCGAAGATAGTTCCGATTAAATTTCCTAAAATTTCGTTCATAAAAATTAAAATTTGTAAAAAAATCGAACAAAGTTTCGATTAAATTGGCTAAAATTTCGTTCATAAAAATTAAAATTTGTAAAAAAATCCAAAAAAATCGAAGATAGTTTCAATTAAATTTGCTAAAATTTCGTTCATAAAAATTAAAATTTTTAAAAAAATCCAAAAAAATTGACGATAGTTTCAATTGAATTTGCTAAAATTTCGATCATAAAAATTAAAATTTTTAAAAAATCCAAAAAAATCGAAGATAGTTCCGATTAAATTTGCTAAAATTTCGTTCATAAAAATATAAATTTGTAAAAAAATTCAAAAAAATCGAAGATAGTTTCAATTAAATTTGCTAAAATTTCGTTCATAAAAATTAAAATTTGAAAAAAAAATCCAAAAAAATCAAAGATAGTTTCAATTGAATTTGCAAAAATTTCGTTCATAAAAATTAAAATTTGTGAAAAAATCCAAAAAAATCGAAGACAGTTTCAATTAAATTTGCTAAAATTTCGTTCATAAAAATTAAAATTTGTAAAAAATCCCAAAAAATCGAAGATAGTTTCAATTAAATTTGCTAAAATTTCGTTCATAAAAATAAAAATTTGTAAAAAAATGCAAAAAAATCGAAGATAGTTTCAATTAAATTTGCTAAAATTTCGTTCAGAAAAATTAAAATTTTTAAAAAAATCGAAGATAGATTCAATTGAATTTTCTAAAATTTCGTTCATAAAAATTAAAATTTGTAAAAAAATCCAAAAAATCGAAGATAGTTTCAATTAAATTTGCTAAAATTTCGTTCATAAAAATTAAAATTTTTAAAAAAATCCAAAAAAATCGACGATAGTTTCAATTGAATTTGCTAAAATTTCGAACATAAAAATTAAAATTTTTAAAAAATCCAAAAAAATCGAAGATAGTTCCGATTAAATTTGCTAAAACTTCGTTTATAAAAAAAAAAATTTTTAAAAAAATCCAAAAAAATCGAAGAGAGTTTCAATTGAATTTGCTAAAATTTCGTTCATAAAAATTAAAATTTGTAAAAAAATCCAAAAAAATCGAACATAGTTTCAATTGAATTTGCTAAAATTTCGTTCATAAAAATTAAAATTTGTAAAAAAATCCAAAAAAAATCGAAGATAGTTTCAATTAAATTTGCTAAAATTTCGTTCATAAAAATTAAAATTTGTAAAAAAATCCAAAAAAATCGAAGACAGTTTCAATTAAATTTGCTAAAATTTCGTTCATAAAAATTAAAATTTGTAAAAAAATTAAAAAAAATCGAAGATAGTTTCAATTAAATTTGCTAAAATTTCGTTCATAAAAATTACAATTTGTAAAAAAATCCAAAAAAATCGACGATAGTTTCAATTGAATTTGCTAAAATTTCGATCATAAAAATTAAAATTTGTAAAAAAATCCGAAAAAATCGAAGATAGTTTCAATTGAATTTGCTAAATTTTGGTTCATAAAAATTAAAATTTGAAAAAAAATCTAAAAAAATCGAAGATAGTTTCAATTAAATTTGCTAAAATTTCGTTCATAAAAATTAAAATTTGTAAAAAAATGCAAAAAAATCGATGATAGTTTCAATTAAATTTGCTAAAATTTCGTTCATAAAAATTAAAATTTTTAAGTAAATCCACAAAAATCGAAGATAGTTTCAATTGAATTTGCTAAAATTTCGATCACAAAAATTAAAAATTGTAAAAAATCCAAAAAAATCGAAGATAGTTCCGATTAAATTTGCTCAAATTTCGTTCATAAAAATTAAAATTTGTAAAAAAATCCCAAAAAATCGAACATAGTTTCAATTAAATTTGCTAAAATTTCGTTCATAAAAATTAAAATTTGTAAAAAAATCCAAAAAAATCGAAGATAGTTTCAATTAAATTTGCTAAAATTTCGTTCATAAAAATTAAAATTTTTAAAAAAATCCAAAAAAATCGAAGATAGTTTCAATTAAATTTGCTAAAATTTCGTTCATAAAAATTAAAATTTGAAAAAAAATCCAAAAAAATCAAAGATAGTTTCAATTGAATTTGCATAAATTTCGTTCATAAAAGTTAAAATTTGTAAAAAAATTAAAAAAAATCGAAGATAGTTTCAATTAAATTTGCTAAAATTTCGTTCATAAAAATTAAAATTTGTAAAAAAATCCAAAAAAATCGAAGATAGTTTCAATTAAATTTGCTAAAATTTCGTTCATAAAAATTAAAATTTTTAAAAAAATCCAAAAAATCGAAGATAGTTTCAATTAAATTTGCTAAAATTTCGTTCATAAAAATTAAAATTTGAAAAAAAATCAAAAAAAATCAAAGATAGTTTCAATTGAATTTGCATAAATTTCGTTCATAAAAATTAAAATTTGTAAAAAAATTTAAAAAAATCGAAGATAGTTTCAATTAAATTTGCTCAAATTTCGGTCATAAAAATTAAAATTTGTAAAAAAATCCAAAAAAATCGAAGATAGTTTCATTTGAATTTTCTAAAATTTCGTTCATAAAAATTAAAATTTGTAAAAAAATCCAAAAAAAATCGAAGATAGTTTCAATTAAATTTGCTAAAATTTCGTTCATAAAAATTAAAATTTGTAAAAAAATCCAAAAAAATCGAAGATGGTTTCAATTAAATTTGCTAAAATTTCGTTCATAAAAATTAAAATTTGTAAAAAAATCCAAAAAAATCGAAGATAGTTTCAATTAAATTTGCTAAAATTTCGTTCATAAAAATTAAAATTTTTAAGTAAATCCACAAAAATCGAAGATGGTTTCAATTGAATTTGCTAAAATTTCGATCACAAAAATTAAAATTTGTAAAAAATCCAAAAAAATCGAAGATAGTTCCGATTAAATTTGCTAAAATTTCGTTCATAAAAATTAAAATTTGTAAAAAAATCGAACATAGTTTCAATTAAATTTGCTAAAATTTCGTTCATAAAAATTAAAATTTGTAAAAAAATCCAAAAAAATCGATGATAGTTTCAATTAAATTTGCTAAAATTTCGTTCATAAAAATTAAAATTTTTAAGTAAATCCACAAAAATCGAAGATAGTTTCAATTGAATTTGCTAAAATTTCGATCACAAAAATTAAAAATTGTAAAAAATCCAAAAAAATCGAAGATAGTTCCGATTAAATTTGCTCAAATTTCGTTCATAAAAATTAAAATTTGTAAAAAAATCCCAAAAAATCGAACATAGTTTCAATTAAATTTGCTAAAATTTCGTTCATAAAAATTAAAATTTGTAAAAAAATCCAAAAAAATCGAAGATAGTTTCAATTAAATTTGCTAAAATTTCGTTCATAAAAATTAAAATTTTTAAGTAAATCCACAAAAATCGAAGATAGTTTCAATTGAATTTGCTAAAATTTTGATCACAAAAATTAAAATTTGTAAAAAATCCAAAAAAATCGAAGATAGTTCCGATTAAATTTGCTAAAATTTCGTTCATAAAAATTAAAATTTGTAAAAAAATCGAACATAGTGTCAATTAAATTTGCTAAAATTTCGAACATAAAAATTAAAATTTGTAAAGAAATCCGAAAAAATCGAAGATAGTTTCAATTGAATTTGCTAAATTTTCGTTCATAAAAATTAAAATTTGTAAAAAAATCAAAAAAAATCGAAGATAGTTTCAATTAAATTTGCTAAAATTTCGTTCATAAAAATTAAAATTTGTAAAAAAATCCAAAAAAATCGATGATAGTTTCAATTAAATTTGCTAAAATTTCGTTCATAAAAATTAAAATTTTTAAGTAAATCCACAAAAATTGAAGATAGTTTCAATTGAATTTGCTAAAATTTAGATCACAAAAATTAAAAATTGTAAAAAATCAAAAAAATCGAAGATAGTTCGATTAAATTTGCTCAAATTTCGTTCATAAAAATTAAAATTTGTAAAAAAATCCCAAAAAATCGAACATAGTTTCAATTAAATTTGCTAAAATTTCGTCATAAAAATTAAAATTTGTAAAAAAATCCAAAAAAATCGAAGATAGTTTCAATTAAATTTGCTAAAATTTCGTTCATAAAAATTAAAATTTTTAAAAAATCCAAAAAAATCGAAGATAGTTTCAATTAAATTTGCTAAAATTTCGTTCATAAAAATTAAAATTTGAAAAAAAATCCAAAAAAATCAAAGATAGTTTCAATTGAATTTGCATAATTTCGTTCATAAAAATTAAAATTTGTAAAAAAATTAAAAAAAATTTAAATAGTTTCAATTAAATTTGCTCAAATTTCGGTCATAAAAATTAAAATTTGTAAAAAAATCCAAAAAAATCGAAGATAGTTTCAATTGAATTTGCTAAAATTTCGTTCATAAAAATTAAAATTTGTAAAAAAATCCAAAAAAAATCGAAGATAGTTTCAATTAAATTTGCTAAAATTTCGTTCATAAAAATTAAAATTTGTAAAAAAATACAAAAAAATCGAAGATAGTTTCAATTAAATTTGCTAAAACTTCGTTCATAAAAATTAAAATTTGTAAAAAAATCGAAGACAGTTTCAATTAAATTTGCTAAAATTTCGTTCATAAAAATTAAAATTTGTAAAAAAATCCAAAAAAATCGAAAACAGTTTCAATTAAATTTGCTAAAATTTCGTTCATAAAAATTAAAATTTGTAAAAACATCCCAAAAAATCGAAGATAGTTTCAATTAAATTTGCTAAAATTTCGTTCATAAAAATTAAAATTTGTAAAAAAATCCAAAAAAATCGACGATAGTTTCAATTGAATTTGCTAAAATTTCGATCATAAAAATTAAAATTTGTAAAAAAATCCGAAAAAATCGAAGATAGTTTCAATTGAATTTGCTAAATTTTCGTTCATAAAAATTAAAATTTGTAAAAAAATCCAAAAAAATCGAAGATAGTTTCAATTAAATTTGCTAAAATTTCGTTCATAAAAATTAAATTTGTAAAAAAATCCAAAAAAATCGATGATAGTTTCAATTAAATTTGCTAAAATTTCGTTCATAAAAATTACAATTTTAAGTAAATCCACAAAAATCGAAGATAGTTTCAATTGAATTTGCTAAAATTTCGATCACAAAAATTAAAATTTGTAAAAAATCCAAAAAAATCGAAGATAGTTCCGATTAAATTTGCTCAAATTTCAGTCATAAAAATTAAAATTTGTAAAAAAATCCCCAAAAATCGAACATAGTTTCAATTAAATTTGCTAAAATTTCGTTCATAAAAATTAAAATTTTTAAGTAAATCCAGAAAAATCGAAGATAGTTTCAATTGAATTTGCTAAAATTTCGATTATAAAAATTAAAATTTGTAAAAAATCCAAAAAAATCGAAGATAGTTCCGATTAAATTTGCTAAAATTTCGTTCATAAAAATTAAAATTTGTAAAAAAATCCAAAAAATCGAAGATAGTTTCAATTAAATTTGCTAAAATTTCGTTCATAAAAATTAAAATTTGTAAAAAAATCCAAAAAAAATCGAAGATATTTTCAATTAAATTTGCTAAAATTTCGTTCATAAAAATTAAAATTTGTAAAAAAATCCAAAAAAATCGAAAACAGTTTCAATTAAATTTGCTAAAATTTCGTTCATAAAATTAAAATTTGTAAAAACATCCCAAAAAATCGAAGATAGTTTCAATTAAATTTGCTAAAATTTCGTTCATAAAAATTAAAATTTGTAAAAAAATCCAAAAAAATCGACGATAGTTTCAATTGAATTTGCTAAAATTTCGATCATATGTCACGTCCCGGGTGAGGTCTTTGGGGAACAATGACATGGAGGAGGGAAATCTCAGGCGCGAATCTTAAATCCTTCACACTGAGGGTTTTGCGGGAACTCAGGCGCGAATCTTAAATCCTTCACTCTGAGGGTTTTGCGGGAACTCAGGCGCGAATCTTGAATCCGTCACACTGAGGGTTTTGAGGGACTCAGGCGCGAATCTTGAATCCGTCACACTGAGGGTTTTGAGGGACTCAGGCGCGAATCTTGAATCCGTCACACTGAGGGTCTGGAAGGAACTCAGGCGCGAATCTTGAATCCAGCACGCTGAGGGTTTTGAGGGACTCAGGCGCGAATATTAAATCCGTCACGCTAAGTGTTTCTGGAGGCGATCAGGCGCGAATCTTAAATCCTTCACTCTAATCGACCTGGGAAGGTAAATGTACACTTAAAGAGCACCCGTTATAGTACTCCGTATTTGTTTTGGTCTCGGTAATAGGATTTTACCGTTGCAGTTGTATAAGAGAGACCTCGTTTAGTTCTTTTGTATATTGCACGGCTCATGCAGCAGTGTTTATATACACTGGGAATGCTCTCGCGAATCAGCTGTTGCGGCAGCTTGGTTTCGTTGGGAAGGTTTATGACTCGAGCACACACAATAATTAGAGACGTAGTTGAAAACAAATAAGTCTATTTGTTTTATCGGAACGTTTGTTAATGATAATGCTTGATATTCTTAGCATTAACGGATAACATTTATGTAAATGGCAGTTATTAACATATAAGCATGTGAACATGAAATACATGAGAATAGGTCGATAATAATATATGAAATGCAATAGCGTTAACACAAGAAAATAATATGTGTAATAAGCGGTTATAAGACAAATATGAACAAAATAAGCATTAAGATGATAATAGAAAACAATAAATGAATAGCAACAAGCTTTAGAATGAGATAAATGTTATTAACATAAGGTAATGAATAAAATTTATAATATAGAAAAGTGATAAGCGTTATTTATGTGTAGAAATATAATGAGGGTGATATTCCTTAATAATAGTAATTATAATGACTTACAATGGTTGTCGTAGCACTGAATTGAACACTTTTAATATTTAGCAGTAATGATGAATACTTTGGATGACACTTCGTCAATTGTTCTGCGAAGAAAGAGGACGAGGCTTCGCAGGACCTCGTATTTATATATTTTACAGGAGTGATGCGGGGGTACGCGCGGTAGAGACCTTGACATAGCTTCAAAATAAGACGTAGTACGCCTTCCGGGGTTTTTACAAACGGTATGGTTATTAATAGACATATTTTTGTCACGTACGCCGAATATGCGTCGCAATTAGGTTTCTGGGGTTCTTATGACTGCGAAAGGAGATACTCAACTTGTCGAATGAATTTTGGGTATTTATAGGAAAAGGGTTAGAGTGGCTTGGACTCTGTGAGTCGTAAAGAGGGGATTGAGACGTGGTCTCGATTTAAGAGGGTTCTGTAACGAGGGGTTTGTTTGAATTCGTTTTGGGGAAAGGATTCGTGCCTCATAGGGCGAATAGGGGACGGAGTTTTGTAACGATCATCTCGTGATGGGGACCACTAAGGTACATCATCGAGGTGGAGTTTTGTAAAGATCATCTCGTGATGGGGACCACTAAGGTACATCATCGAGGTGGAGTTTTGTATCGATCATCTTGTGTTGGTGACCGCTAAGGTACAACACCAAGGTGATCAGCGATTGGGGAGATGGGGTAAGAGTTGAGTTTGAGATTTTGTTTTGTGGAGTGATTTTGAGATAGATTTACGAAAGGAATTTGGAATAGAAACGCGCGAAAAATAGTGGGACGTCACACCTCCCCCCTTATATGAAGAAATGCGTAGCATTTCTTAACACAAGGTTCGGGTGTTTTGAAATGAGGCAAAATAAAATAAAATATGTGGATAATTTCAATGGTAATAACAAAAATAAAGTATGTGGAAATAACGAAAAAAAAAATGTTTGGCCTATTTGGCGAGAGAGAGAAAAAATAAATAAAAGATATGATTTGATAATAAAGAAAAAAAACAGAATTCATCGTTAATGGTAGGGAAAAAAAAATGTATATATAATAAAATAAAAATAATGAATATATATATATATGTTTAAAATCTAATGGTTGGTGAACTATTTACAGGGAGTATATACAAGGAAGGATAGGATTAAAGGAAGGAATGTTGGAAGGATTAATAGGGAGGGAAGGAATATTCGGGGAATTGGAAGGAGGGGTCGTCCAGGATGAACGTGAGGTCGTGACCGCTTTGGTGCAGGTCATCGAACCATCGCAGGAACTCGGGTGTCAGCTCCGTGTGGTCGGGGACCCTGGTGGCTGACCCCGTGTCCAGGATTTCCACGACACCTGGGTAAGGAGGGATGATGGAGGGAATCTGGGAGGTGGAAGTTAGGGGAGGAGTAGGACGTGGAGAAGGGAATTGGCGGGAGAGTACCTCCTTGTCTCCGGTGGGAGGGCAATATGGGGGCTGTGGGATGACGGCTGCTTGGTCCGTTGGTGTTGGCGGGGGGGAGTCGTCCAGGGTGATCACTTCCACTGCTGGTGTCGCTTCCCTGATGACGACTGTGGAGGTGACCTTCGGGAGGAGGGGTGAGGTGCTCCTTCCCTCTCTCATGGCCTTTCGGCGCAGCCACTGAATGTGGGCCAACTGCCTTTTGAGGCCACCCCCTCTGGTCTTAGGCCTGTTAGGGTTGGGGGCCCTTTTGTGTGGCATTTTATGCTAAGAGGAAAG
Source organism: Andrena marginata (assembly GCA_963932335.1). Taxonomy (NCBI): domain Eukaryota; kingdom Metazoa; phylum Arthropoda; class Insecta; order Hymenoptera; family Andrenidae; genus Andrena; species Andrena marginata. The sequence continues at coordinate 35,984 of CAWVQI010000480.1, read as the reverse complement.
ATAGATTAATATATGTTTTGGTATGTTTTTAGGGTCAACCGGGATCCTCGCGTAATCGACCAAGACGCGCTTTGTTCGCGTGTATAATTTTCGTTTTTCCTTTCCAGGCTATTTTCAAATTTTGTGAAGGGATAACTTCCAATATTGTATGCGGACCGGAGTATTGGTCTCCAAATTTCCCTTTCTTCGGTTCTATTAACACGAAGACAGGGTCGCCCGGTTTAAAAGTCTCTTCGTTATAGTCGATCATAATACCTTTTATATCGAAGTTTTGATTGGTTTAAATTTTCCGCAGCGGCGGTTTGTAATTCTTGCACCCTTGTACTCAAGTTCGAGAGGTATTGATTATAGGTTTCGTTTTCGAAGTCTTCGGGTACTCTTTTTTCGGCTGGGTACCCGGGCTATTTTCCCGAATACTAATTCGTGTGGAGTGTAACCAGTGCCCTCGTGGACGCTGGTATTATAAGAAAACGCGGCCAAGTTACTCCATTCGTCCCAGTCACTGTATCTACCGATTAACAATTTTAAGCATTCGGTCAACAACGTTTTGCAATCTCTCTAAAGGGCCGTTAGACCGTGGGGCGAAAGTCTTTGATTCGGAATTGTTGCATTTTACATTCCCGTGGTACTGCTTTCATGAAATTGCGAGTAATTGCCGTTTGGTCGGTGAGGATGGCTCTAAGAGTTTCCGAAGTGATAGCTGAATCTTTTAATATATACATCAGCGGTCTTAATTAATGTTAATAGGCTGAGAAGCACGCACACAAAATATTTTATGAATAAGCTCTGCATGGGTAATTTATACGTGTTGTCTGCTTCTGTTGTAGGTAGTCGTTCACGTATGTTTTCTGGGGAAGAATGTAGTGGAATTTCTGCAGATGATGTTTTCTGGCGCATCTTCCTGTGCATTTGAATCCTTTTGCATTTCCTTCTTAGGTGAGCGCTGGATGTGGGAATTGCAGGGTCGACGCGGTTGTTTCCACTCGGTGCCACATGGGTTGGTGAATAGTAGAACCGAGGCCTCTTGGGGTCGCTTGGTTTATGTTTGGACTTGTCTTCCAAGTCATCGTCAGATTCTTCGCGTGGTCGTTTGGAATATGCCTCCACTGCAGGGGAAGTATGGGTTAAGGCGTCTATAGTGACGTGAAATTTCAGTTCAAAATTCGGGCATTGCAGGATGATTTCCTTCTGCAATACCGGTTTGAAGTAGTCGAAAGCTGTTTGCTGGGTCAGTCCCCCAGTCAAATGGTGTGTCGTTTTTCAATAGTTGGGTTAACGGGCAAGCAGTTTTAGGAAATTCTGGGATAAACCCTCTGTAATATCCAGTCAGACCAAGGAGTTTTTTAATTCTTTTTTGTGTACGAGGTGCAGCGTCAGCGACCTTATTGCTCTTCCCGGGATTCGGGGATTCTTTGGAGATTGACTGAAGTGGTTGTCCTGCCTTTCGTGGGATTTTTTCAGATTTTTCCATTATATTTGGTTCCAACGTAGCCGCAAGAGACCTCTGGGATTTTAGGGGAATGGATGATTTGGCGTATAGCGCAGGGGGTAAGAATGAGTACACCGGCGCGGGTGTCTCGAAATAGTGGATCGATGGATCCAGGGCCAAGAGGGGCTTGGTTTTTATTAGGGCTGGGATAGGAGTGACGCATTTAGACGTCTTAGTCTCTTTTGGTCGTACTATTTTGGGTTCTGGAATTATTCTGTCCAGATTTCTAATTCAATGGCAGGCATGGTAATTGGAGTGTCAATCTCGTTGGAGTTTATAATTTTCAGCTGGTCCTTTAGGTCCGGATTAGCTGTATGTACGAAAAAGGAGGATTTTGTCCTCGCCGGTAACACGACTGGATTTTTGTTTACGAATGGGATGGAAATCCCATTGAGGTCCAACTGTTTCGTGGAGTAGTTTATTGTTACATTTTTCTCCTCTAGGAATCTTGACCCTAGTATTCCTTGAGTTTTGATTGGGAAGTCGTTTTTGACTATATGAAACGTGACGTCGTCGCCCAAAAGGGTTATCCTGACTGTGCCAAGCGTGGGGGTAGGGTTCGGAGAGATGCTTTGTAATAGCACTCGCTGCGTCGGATCTATGTCCTGAAATCGTTTTACGGCCTGAAGTTTTAGTACGTTTACCTCAGTACCGGTGTTGATCATTAATTCGACTATTTTCCCGAAGCCTGGTGAGTCCATTATTACAGACGGGGCTTCGTTAACTGAATTTATTTGAACGGTACTTGATTTTTATGGTAGCCCTGATGTCTTGGTTGAATCGTAAGTGGGTGCCTGGTACCCGTATTCCGCAGCGCGGTTTAGAGGGAGTACTTCGGGAAGTTGGGAGGCTGAATTTTGATTGTTCCAACAGGACCTTGCATCGTGCCCTGTCTTATTGCAAAGTTGGCATACTAATTTAGGAGCCTTTTGTTCGGAGAATCGGAGACGGTCCCTGTCAATTTCTTTGTCCACAAGGACAGCTAGATTGAACGCTTCGTCGAGCGTTTCAAAGTGGTGTAGTTGTAGTCTCGTCCTTATGTGAGGTGGAAGACCATCGACAAATGAATCTAGGGCTAGGCGATCCAGATCCTGAGGGTGATTTCGCGCGAAACCGCGGTAGTATTCACTATCTTCTTCTAGAATGGCGGACCGGAGATATTTGACGCGTGAAATGTATTCTAATATGTGCTCGTTGGATCCTTTGATAACGTTTGCGAGTTCCCCACGATAGTGTTCTGATGTTTTCGCAGGGGAGAATATACGTCTCAGTCGTTTTATTAAATCATTTACGGAGTCAAAGACCCGATCCTCAACCGCCAAGTACGCATGATCTTGCAGCTTATTTGTCAACAACCTTGCTAGCTGGGGTTCGGCTTGCGAGGGAATCAGAGCCTTAGCCCTATTGCAGGCTCTCGCGAATTGCAAAACGGATATGTTGTAACCGTTAAAATTTGGGACTGTTTCTATAACGTCCTTTAATTTGATCTGGGGCGATGGATCCTGGTCCGGAACATTATTATAATTTAATACTGGTTTCCTATCGAAACGGGAGGAGCCCGGTGTGGCAAAATTATTTGTATCTAGCGGGGGTGCAAGAAGTTTCTCCATCATTGCTTCGATATTTTTTATTTTATCATAAAGACCTTTAAACGTGGGGTCGAACGATCCGGTGTCTACGCCCGAATGCGTATTGGGTTCTTTATTTACAACGATTTTCGCGTGCAAGCTTTCTATTTCGGCTTGGTTTTGCCGTAATAATTGCACCCGTTCCATTAATTCGTAGGCCGCAGCTTCTACAGTTTTAGTGGGAGGGCCCGCGTCTCGATCCATTACGCAAGAGTCCTCGGTTTTCTCGTACACGGACATGTTAAATTCGTTCGATTCTATTTTCTTAAGTGGTTTGACCTTTTCGGCGTCCGGCAGCCGTTATTTAAAATTAGGCTCTACTATACTCATTGTTGATAATTATCAAACCGTCTGTAGCTCTTATTCGAGAGCAGGTAACTTTCAAAGCACTCGATGCAGTTTCTTATTGGGCGTTCTGGAATTAATGAGTTTCTGCATCGAGGGCAATAGACTGGGGTTCTATACGTATAGTAATAATGGGTCCAATATACTTCTACAGTATCTGCGGGCGCTAGGCTAGAGCACTTTAGGCAAATCTCGCTGCCGTCAGTGGTTGTGGCTACGCCTCCCGAAATGCAAGTCAGCGCATTCAAATATGCCGTCAAACTTTGTAATCTGCGGCTCCGGTATGATGGTTGGCACCGACTAGGGTGTTCAATGCACATTTTAATATTGGGACCTTGTGGGTACCGCGTCAGAGAATCTATTTCCTATCAGCGGCAAACGTAGATCCCACCGCTGTCACCAAAAATATGTCACGTCCCGGGTGAGGTCTTTGGGGAACAATGACATGGAGGAGGGAAATCTCAGGCGCGAATCTTAAATCCTTCACTCTGAGGGGGTTGAGGGAACTCAGGCGCGAATCTTAAATCCTTCACACTGAGGGTTTTGCGGGAACTCAGGCGCGAATCTTAAATCCTTCACTCTGAGGGTTTTGCGGGAACTCAGGCGCGAATCTTGAATCCGTCACACTGAGGGTTTTGAGGGACTCAGGCGCGAATCTTGAATCCGTCACACTGAGGGTTTTGAGGGACTCAGGCGCGAATCTTGAATCCGTCACACTGAGGGTCTGGAAGGAACTCAGGCGCGAATCTTGAATCCAGCACGCTGAGGGTTTTGAGGGACTCAGGCGCGAATATTAAATCCGTCACGCTAAGTGTTTCTGGAGGCGATCAGGCGCGAATCTTAAATCCTTCACTCTAATCGACCTGGGAAGGTAAATGTACACTTAAAGAGCACCCGTTATAGTACTCCGTATTTGTTTTGGTCTCGGTAATAGGATTTTACCGTTGCAGTTGTATAAGAGAGACCTCGTTTAGTTCTTTTGTATATTGCACGGCTCATGCAGCAGTGTTTATATACACTGGGAATGCTCTCGCGAATCAGCTGTTGCGGCAGCTTGGTTTCGTTGGGAAGGTTTATGACTCGAGCACACACAATAATTAGAGACGTAGTTGAAAACAAATAAGTCTATTTGTTTTATCGGAACGTTTGTTAATGATAATGCTTGATATTCTTAGCATTAACGGATAACATTTATGTAAATGGCAGTTATTAACAATATAAGCATGTGAACATGAAATACATGAGAATAGGTCGATAATAATATATGAAATGCAATAGCGTTAACACAAGAAAATAATATGTGTAATAAGCGGTTATAAGACAAATATGAACAAAATAAGCATTAAGATGATAATAGAAAACAATAAATGAATAGCAACAAGCTTTAGAATGAGATAAATGTTATTAACATAAGGTAATGAATAAAATTTATAATATAGAAAAGTGATAAGCGTTATTTATGTGTAGAAATATAATGAGGGTGATATTCCTTAATAATAGTAATTATAATGACTTACAATGGTTGTCGTAGCACTGAATTGAACACTTTTAATATTTAGCAGTAATGATGAATACTTTGGATGACACTTCGTCAATTGTTCTGCGAAGAAAGAGGACGAGGCTTCGCAGGACCTCGTATTTATATATTTTTACAGGAGTGATGCGGGGGTACACGCGGTAGAGACCTTGACATAGCTTCAAAATAAGACGTAGTACGCCTTCCGGGGTTTTTACAAACGGTATGGTTATTAATAGACATATTTTTGTCACGTATGCCGAATATGCGTCGCAATTAGGTTTCTGGGGTTCTTATGACTGCGAAAGGAGATACTCAACTTGTCGAATGAATTTTGGGTATTTTATAGGAAAAGGGTTAGAGTGGCTTGGACTCTGTGAGTCGTAAAGAGGGGATTGAGACGTGGTCTCGATTTAAGAGGGTTCTGTAACGAGGGGTTTGTTTGAATTCGTTTTGGGGAAAGGATTCGTGCCTCATAGGGCGAATAGGGGACGGAGTTTTGTAACGATCATCTCGTGATGGGGACCACTAAGGTACATCATCGAGGTGGAGTTTTGTAAAGATCATCTCGTGATGGGGACCACTAAGGTACATCATCGAGGTGGAGTTTTGTATCGATCATCTTGTGTTGGTGACCGCTAAGGTACAACACCAAGGTGATCAGCGATTGGGGAGATGGGGTAAGAGTTGAGTTTGAGATTTTGTTTTGTGGAGTGATTTTGAGATAGATTTACGAAAGGAATTTGGAATAGAAACGCGCGAAAAATAGTGGGACGTCACACATAAAAATTAAAATTTGTAAAAAAATCCGAAAAAATCGAACATAGTTTCAATTAAATTTGCTAAAATTTCGTTCATAAAAATTAAAATTTTTAAGTAAATCCAAAAAAATCGAAGATAGTTCCGATTAAATTTGCTAAAACTTCGTTTATAAAAAAAAAAATTTTTAAAAAAATCCAAAAAAATCGAAGAGAGTTTCAATTGAATTTGCTAAAATTTCGTTCATAAAAATTAAAATTTGTAAAAAAATCCAAAAAAATCGAAGATAGTTTCAATTGAATTTGCTAAAATTTCGTTCATAAAAATTAAAATTTGTAAAAAAATCCAAAAAAAATCGAAGATAGTTTCAATTAAATTTGCTAAAATTTCGTTCATAAAAATTAAAATTTGTAAAAAAATCCAAAAAAATCGAAGACAGTTTCAATTAAATTTGCTAAAATTTCGTTCATAAAAATTAAAATTTGTAAAAAAATTAAAAAAAATCGAAGATAGTTTCAATTAAATTTGCTAAAATTTCGTTCATAAAAATTAAAATTTGTAAAAAAATCCAAAAAAATCGACGATAGTTTCAATTGAATTTGCTAAAATTTCGATCATAAAAATTAAAATTTGTAAAAAAATCCGAAAAAATCGAAGATAGTTTCAATTGAATTTGCTAAATTTTGGTTCATAAAAATTAAAATTTGAAAAAAAATCTAAAAAAATCGAAGATAGTTTCAATTAAATTTGCTAAAATTTCGTTCATAAAAATTAAAATTTGTAAAAAAATCCAAAAAAATCGATGATAGTTTCAATTAAATTTGCTAAAATTTCGTTCATAAAAATTAAAATTTTTAAGTAAATCCACAAAAATCGAAGATAGTTTCAATTGAATTTGCTAAAATTTCGATCACAAAAATTAAAAATTGTAAAAAATCCAAAAAAATCGAAGATAGTTCCGATTAAATTTGCTCAAATTTCGTTCATAAAAATTAAAATTTGTAAAAAAATCCCAAAAAATCGAACATAGTTTCAATTAAATTTGCTAAAATTTCGTTCATAAAAATTAAAATTTGTAAAAAAATCCAAAAAAATCGAAGATAGTTTCAATTAAATTTGCTAAAATTTCGTTCATAAAAATTAAAATTTTTAAAAAAATCCAAAAAAATCGAAGATAGTTTCAATTAAATTTGCTAAAATTTCGTTCATAAAAATTAAAATTTGAAAAAAAATCCAAAAAAATCAAAGATAGTTTCAATTGAATTTGCATAAATTTCGTTCATAAAAATTAAAATTTGTAAAAAAATTTAAAAAAATCGAAGATAGTTTCAATTAAATTTGCTCAAATTTCGGTCATAAAAATTAAAATTTGTAAAAAAATCCAAAAAAATCGAAGATAGTTTCAATTGAATTTGCTAAAATTTCGTTCATAAAAATTAAAATTTGTAAAAAAATCCAAAAAAAATCGAAGATAGTTTCAATTAAATTTGCTAAAATTTCGTTCATAAAAATTAAAATTTGTAAAAAAATCCAAAAAAATCGAAGATGGTTTCAATTAAATTTGCTAAAATTTCGTTCATAAAAATTAAAATTTGTAAAAAAATCCAAAAAAATCGAAGATAGTGTCAATTAAATTTGCTAAAATTTCGTTCATAAAAATTAAAATTTTTAAGTAAATCCACAAAAATCGAAGATGGTTTCAATTGAATTTGCTAAAATTTCGATCACAAAAATTAAAATTTGTAAAAAATCCAAAAAAATCGAAGATAGTTCCGATTAAATTTGCTAAAATTTCGTTCATAAAAATTAAAATTTGTAAAAAAATCGAACATAGTTTCAATTAAATTTGCTAAAATTTCGTTCATAAAAATTAAAATTTGTAAAAAAATCCAAAAAAATCGAAGATAGTTTCAATTAAATTTGCTAAAATTTCGTTCATAAAAATTAAAATTTGTAAAAAAATCCAAAAAAATCGACGATAGTTTCAATTGAATTTGCTAAAATTTCGAACATAAAAATTAAAATTTGTAAAAAAATCCGAAAAAATCGAAGATAGTTTCAATTGAATTTGCTAAATTTTCGTTCATAAAAATTAAAATTTGTAAAAACATCCCAAAAAATCGAAGATAGTTTCAATTAAATTTGCTAAAATTTCGTTCATAAAAATTAAAATTTGTAAAAAAATCCAAAAAAATCGACGATAGTTTCAATTGAATTTGCTAAAATTTCGATCATATGTCACGTCCCGGGTGAGGTCTTTGGGGAACAATGACATGGAGGAGGGAAATCTCAGGCGCGAATCTTAAATCCTTCACTCTGAGGGGGTTGAGGGAACTCAGGCGCGAATCTTAAATCCTTCACACTGAGGGTTTTGCGGGAACTCAGGCGCGAATCTTAAATCCTTCACTCTGAGGGTTTTGCGGGAACTCAGGCGCGAATCTTGAATCCGTCACACTGAGGGTTTTGAGGGACTCAGGCGCGAATCTTGAATCCGTCACACTGAGGGTTTTGAGGGACTCAGGCGCGAATCTTGAATCCGTCACACTGAGGGTCTGGAAGGAACTCAGGCGCGAATCTTGAATCCAGCACGCTGAGGGTTTTGAGGGACTCAGGCGCGAATATTAAATCCGTCACGCTAAGTGTTTCTGGAGGCGATCAGGCGCGAATCTTAAATCCTTCACTCTAATCGACCTGGGAAGGTAAATGTACACTTAAAGAGCACCCGTTATAGTACTCCGTATTTGTTTTGGTCTCGGTAATAGGATTTTACCGTTGCAGTTGTATAAGAGAGACCTCGTTTAGTTCTTTTGTATATTGCACGGCTCATGCAGCAGTGTTTATATACACTGGGAATGCTCTCGCGAATCAGCTGTTGCGGCAGCTTGGTTTCGTTGGGAAGGTTTATGACTCGAGCACACACAATAATTAGAGACGTAGTTGAAAACAAATAAGTCTATTTGTTTTATCGGAACGTTTGTTAATGATAATGCTTGATATTCTTAGCATTAACGGATAACATTTATGTAAATGGCAGTTATTAACAATATAAGCATGTGAACATGAAATACATGAGAATAGGTCGATAATAATATATGAAATGCAATAGCGTTAACACAAGAAAATAATATGTGTAATAAGCGGTTATAAGACAAATATGAACAAAATAAGCATTAAGATGATAATAGAAAACAATAAATGAATAGCAACAAGCTTTAGAATGAGATAAATGTTATTAACATAAGGTAATGAATAAAATTTATAATATAGAAAAGTGATAAGCGTTATTTATGTGTAGAAATATAATGAGGGTGATATTCCTTAATAATAGTAATTATAATGACTTACAATGGTTGTCGTAGCACTGAATTGAACACTTTTAATATTTAGCAGTAATGATGAATACTTTGGATGACACTTCGTCAATTGTTCTGCGAAGAAAGAGGACGAGGCTTCGCAGGACCTCGTATTTATATATTTTTACAGGAGTGATGCGGGGGTACGCGCGGTAGAGACCTTGACATAGCTTCAAAATAAGACGTAGTACGCCTTCCGGGGTTTTTACAAACGGTATGGTTATTAATAGACATATTTTTGTCACGTATGCCGAATATGCGTCGCAATTAGGTTTCTGGGGTTCTTATGACTGCGAAAGGAGATACTCAACTTGTCGAATGAATTTTGGGTATTTTATAGGAAAAGGGTTAGAGTGGCTTGGACTCTGTGAGTCGTAAAGAGGGGATTGAGACGTGGTCTCGATTTAAGAGGGTTCTGTAACGAGGGGTTTGTTTGAATTCGTTTTGGGGAAAGGATTCGTGCCTCATAGGGCGAATAGGGGACGGAGTTTTGTAACGATCATCTCGTGATGGGGACCACTAAGGTACATCATCGAGGTGGAGTTTTGTAAAGATCATCTCGTGATGGGGACCACTAAGGTACATCATCGAGGTGGAGTTTTGTATCGATCATCTTGTGTTGGTGACCGCTAAGGTACAACACCAAGGTGATCAGCGATTGGGGAGATGGGGTAAGAGTTGAGTTTGAGATTTTGTTTTGTGGAGTGATTTTGAGATAGATTTACGAAAGGAATTTGGAATAGAAACGCGCGAAAAATAGTGGGACGTCACACATAAAAATTAAAATTTGTAAAAAAATCCGAAAAAATCGAACATAGTTTCAATTAAATTTGCTAAAATTTCGTTCATAAAAATTAAAATTTTTAAGTAAATCCAAAAAAATCGAAGATAGTTCCGATTAAATTTGCTAAAACTTCGTTTATAAAAAAAAAAATTTTTAAAAAAATCCAAAAAAATCGAAGAGAGTTTCAATTGAATTTGCTAAAATTTCGTTCATAAAAATTAAAATTTGTAAAAAAATCCAAAAAAATCGAAGATAGTTTCAATTGAATTTGCTAAAATTTCGTTCATAAAAATTAAAATTTGTAAAAAAATCCAAAAAAAATCGAAGATAGTTTCAATTAAATTTGCTAAAATTTCGTTCATAAAAATTAAAATTTGTAAAAAAATCCAAAAAAATCGAAGACAGTTTCAATTAAATTTGCTAAAATTTCGTTCATAAAAATTAAAATTTGTAAAAAAATTAAAAAAAATCGAAGATAGTTTCAATTAAATTTGCTAAAATTTCGTTCATAAAAATTAAAATTTGTAAAAAAATCCAAAAAAATCGACGATAGTTTCAATTGAATTTGCTAAAATTTCGATCATAAAAATTAAAATTTGTAAAAAAATCCGAAAAAATCGAAGATAGTTTCAATTGAATTTGCTAAATTTTGGTTCATAAAAATTAAAATTTGAAAAAAAATCTAAAAAAATCGAAGATAGTTTCAATTAAATTTGCTAAAATTTCGTTCATAAAAATTAAAATTTGTAAAAAAATCCAAAAAAATCGATGATAGTTTCAATTAAATTTGCTAAAATTTCGTTCATAAAAATTAAAATTTTTAAGTAAATCCACAAAAATCGAAGATAGTTTCAATTGAATTTGCTAAAATTTCGATCACAAAAATTAAAAATTGTAAAAAATCCAAAAAAATCGAAGATAGTTCCGATTAAATTTGCTCAAATTTCGTTCATAAAAATTAAAATTTGTAAAAAAATCCCAAAAAATCGAACATAGTTTCAATTAAATTTGCTAAAATTTCGTTCATAAAAATTAAAATTTGTAAAAAAATCCAAAAAAATCGAAGATAGTTTCAATTAAATTTGCTAAAATTTCGTTCATAAAAATTAAAATTTTTAAAAAAATCCAAAAAAATCGAAGATAGTTTCAATTAAATTTGCTAAAATTTCGTTCATAAAAATTAAAATTTGAAAAAAAATCCAAAAAAATCAAAGATAGTTTCAATTGAATTTGCATAAATTTCGTTCATAAAAGTTAAAATTTGTAAAAAAATTAAAAAAAATCGAAGATAGTTTCAATTAAATTTGCTAAAATTTCGTTCATAAAAATTAAAATTTGTAAAAAAATCCAAAAAAATCGAAGATAGTTTCAATTAAATTTGCTAAAATTTCGTTCATAAAAATTAAAATTTTTAAAAAAATCCAAAAAAATCGAAGATAGTTTCAATTAAATTTGCTAAAATTTCGTTCATAAAAATTAAAATTTGAAAAAAAATAAAAAAAAATCAAAGATAGTTTCAATTGAATTTGCATAAATTTCGTTCATAAAAATTAAAATTTGTAAAAAAATTTAAAAAAATCGAAGATAGTTTCAATTAAATTTGCTCAAATTTCGGTCATAAAAATTAAAATTTGTAAAAAAATCCAAAAAAATCGAAGATAGTTTCAATTGAATTTGCTAAAATTTCGTTCATAAAAATTAAAATTTGTAAAAAAATCCAAAAAAAATCGAAGATAGTTTCAATTAAATTTGCTAAAATTTCGTTCATAAAAATTAAAATTTGTAAAAAAATCCAAAAAAATCGAAGATGGTTTCAATTAAATTTGCTAAAATTTCGTTCATAAAAATTAAAATTTGTAAAAAAATCCAAAAAAATCGAAGATAGTTTCAATTAAATTTGCTAAAATTTCGTTCATAAAAATTAAAATTTTTAAGTAAATCCACAAAAATCGAAGATGGTTTCAATTGAATTTGCTAAAATTTCGATCACAAAAATTAAAATTTGTAAAAAATCCAAAAAAATCGAAGATAGTTCCGATTAAATTTGCTAAAATTTCGTTCATAAAAATTAAAATTTGTAAAAAAATCGAACATAGTTTCAATTAAATTTGCTAAAATTTCGTTCATAAAAATTAAAATTTGTAAAAAAATCCAAAAAAATCGAAGATAGTTTCAATTAAATTTGCTAAAATTTCGTTCATAAAAATTAAAATTTGTAAAAAAATCCAAAAAAATCGACGATAGTTTCAATTGAATTTGCTAAAATTTCGAACATAAAAATTAAAATTTGTAAAAAAATCCGAAAAAATCGAAGATAGTTTCAATTGAATTTGCTAAATTTTCGTTCATAAAAATTAAAATTTGTAAAAACATCCCAAAAAATCGAAGATAGTTTCAATTAAATTTGCTAAAATTTCGTTCATAAAAATTAAAATTTGTAAAAAAATCCAAAAAAATCGACGATAGTTTCAATTGAATTTGCTAAAATTTCGATCATATGTCACGTCCCGGGTGAGGTCTTTGGGGAACAATGACATGGAGGAGGGAAATCTCAGGCGCGAATCTTAAATCCTTCACTCTGAGGGGGTTGAGGGAACTCAGGCGCGAATCTTAAATCCTTCACACTGAGGGTTTTGCGGGAACTCAGGCGCGAATCTTAAATCCTTCACTCTGAGGGTTTTGCGGGAACTCAGGCGCGAATCTTGAATCCGTCACACTGAGGGTTTTGAGGGACTCAGGCGCGAATCTTGAATCCGTCACACTGAGGGTTTTGAGGGACTCAGGCGCGAATCTTGAATCCGTCACACTGAGGGTCTGGAAGGAACTCAGGCGCGAATCTTGAATCCAGCACGCTGAGGGTTTTGAGGGACTCAGGCGCGAATATTAAATCCGTCACGCTAAGTGTTTCTGGAGGCGATCAGGCGCGAATCTTAAATCCTTCACTCTAATCGACCTGGGAAGGTAAATGTACACTTAAAGAGCACCCGTTATAGTACTCCGTATTTGTTTTGGTCTCGGTAATAGGATTTTACCGTTGCAGTTGTATAAGAGAGACCTCGTTTAGTTCTTTTGTATATTGCACGGCTCATGCAGCAGTGTTTATATACACTGGGAATGCTCTCGCGAATCAGCTGTTGCGGCAGCTTGGTTTCGTTGGGAAGGTTTATGACTCGAGCACACACAATAATTAGAGACGTAGTTGAAAACAAATAAGTCTATTTGTTTTATCGGAACGTTTGTTAATGATAATGCTTGATATTCTTAGCATTAACGGATAACATTTATGTAAATGGCAGTTATTAACAATATAAGCATGTGAACATGAAATACATGAGAATAGGTCGATAATAATATATGAAATGCAATAGCGTTAACACAAGAAAATAATATGTGTAATAAGCGGTTATAAGACAAATATGAACAAAATAAGCATTAAGATGATAATAGAAAACAATAAATGAATAGCAACAAGCTTTAGAATGAGATAAATGTTATTAACATAAGGTAATGAATAAAATTTATAATATAGAAAAGTGATAAGCGTTATTTATGTGTAGAAATATAATGAGGGTGATATTCCTTAATAATAGTAATTATAATGACTTACAATGGTTGTCGTAGCACTGAATTGAACACTTTTAATATTTAGCAGTAATGATGAATACTTTGGATGACACTTCGTCAATTGTTCTGCGAAGAAAGAGGACGAGGCTTCGCAGGACCTCGTATTTATATATTTTTACAGGAGTGATGCGGGGGTACGCGCGGTAGAGACCTTGACATAGCTTCAAAATAAGACGTAGTACGCCTTCCGGGGTTTTTACAAACGGTATGGTTATTAATAGACATATTTTTGTCACGTACGCCGAATATGCGTCGCAATTAGGTTTCTGGGGTTCTTATGACTGCGAAAGGAGATACTCAACTTGTCGAATGAATTTTGGGTATTTTATAGGAAAAGGGTTAGAGTGGCTTGGACTCTGTGAGTCGTAAAGAGGGGATTGAGACGTGGTCTCGATTTAAGAGGGTTCTGTAACGAGGGGTTTGTTTGAATTCGTTTTGGGGAAAGGATTCGTGCCTCATAGGGCGAATAGGGGACGGAGTTTTGTAACGATCATCTCGTGATGGGGACCACTAAGGTACATCATCGAGGTGGAGTTTTGTAAAGATCATCTCGTGATGGGGACCACTAAGGTACATCATCGAGGTGGAGTTTTGTATCGATCATCTTGTGTTGGTGACCGCTAAGGTACAACACCAAGGTGATCAGCGATTGGGGAGATGGGGTAAGAGTTGAGTTTGAGATTTTGTTTTGTGGAGTGATTTTGAGATAGATTTACGAAAGGAATTTGGAATAGAAACGCGCGAAAAATAGTGGGACGTCACACCTCCCCCCTTATATGAAGAAATGCGTAGCATTTCTTAACACAAGGTTCGGGTGTTTTGAAATGAGGCAAAATAAAATAAAATATGTGGATAATTTCAATGGTAATAACAAAAATAAAGTATGTGGAAATAACGAAAAAAAAAATGTTTGGCCTATTTGGCGAGAGAGAGAAAAAATAAATAAAAGATATGATTTGATAATAAAGAAAAAAAACAGAATTCATCGTTAATGGTAGGGAAAAAAAAATGTATATATAATAAAATAAAAATAATGAATATATATATATATATGTTTAAAATCTAATGGTTGGTGAACTATTTACAGGGAGTATATACAAGGAAGGATAGGATTAAAGGAAGGAATGTTGGAAGGATTAATAGGGAGGGAAGGAATATTCGGGGAATTGGAAGGAGGGGTCGTCCAGGATGAACGTGAGGTCGTGACCGCTTTGGTGCAGGTCATCGAACCATCGCAGGAACTCGGGTGTCAGCTCCGTGTGGTCGGGGACCCTGGTGGCTGACCCCGTGTCCAGGATTTCCACGACACCTGGGTAAGGAGGGATGATGGAGGGAATCTGGGAGGTGGAAGTTAGGGGAGGAGTAGGACGTGGAGAAGGGAATTGGCGGGAGAGTACCTCCTTGTCTCCGGTGGGAGGGCAATATGGGGGCTGTGGGATGACGGCTGCTTGGTCCGTTGGTGTTGGCGGGGGGGAGTCGTCCAGGGTGATCACTTCCACTGCTGGTGTCGCTTCCCTGATGACGACTGTGGAGGTGACCTTCGGGAGGAGGGGTGAGGTGCTCCTTCCCTCTCTCATGGCCTTTCGGCGCAGCCACTGAATGTGGGCCAACTGCCTTTTGAGGCCACCCCCTCTGGTCTTAGGCCTGTTAGGGTTGGGGGCCCTTTTGTGTGGCATTTTATGCTAAGAGGAAAGATAGATTAATATATGTTTTGGTATGTTTTTAGGGTCAACCGGGATCCTCGCGTAATCGACCAAGACGCGCTTTGTTCGCGTGTATAATTTTCGTTTTTCCTTTCCAGGCTATTTTCAAATTTTGTGAAGGGATAACTTCCAATATTGTATGCGGACCGGAGTATTGGTCTCCAAATTTCCCTTTCTTCGGTTCTATTAACACGAAGACAGGGTCGCCCGGTTTAAAAGTCTCTTCGTTTATATGTCGATCATAATACCTTTTATATCGAAGTTTTGATTGGTTTAAATTTTCCGCAGCGGCGGTTTGTAATTCTTGCACCCTTGTACTCAAGTTCGAGAGGTATTGATTATAGGTTTCGTTTTCGAAGTCTTCGGGTACTCTTTTTCGGCTGGGTACCCGGGCTATTTTCCCGAATACTAATTCGTGTGGAGTGTAACCAGTGCCCTCGTGGACGCTGGTATTATAAGAAAACGCGGCCAAGTTACTCCATTCGTCCCAGTCACTGTATCTACCGATTAACAATTTTAAGCATTCGGTCAACGTTTTGCAATCTCTCTAAAGGGCCGTTAGACGGTGGGCGAAAGTCTTTGATTCGGAATTGTTGCATTTTACATTCCCGTGGTACTGCTTTCATGAAATTGCGAGTAATTGCCGTTTGGTCGGTGAGGATGGCTCTAAGAGTTCCGAAGTGATAGCTGAATCTTTTAATATATACATCAGCGGTCTTAATTAATGTTAATAGGCTGAGAAGCACGCACACAAAATATTTTATGAATAAGCTCTGCATGGGTAATTTATACGTGTTGTCTGCTTCTGTTGTAGGTAGTCGTTCACGTATGTTTTCTGGGGAAGAATGTAGTGGAATTTCTGCAGATGATGTTTTCTGGCGCATCTTCCTGTGCATTTGAATCCTTTTGCATTTCCTTCTTAGGTGAGCGCTGGATGTGGGAATTGCAGGGTCGACGCGGTTGTTTCCACTCGGTGCCACATGGGTTGGTGAATAGTAGAACCGAGGCCTCTTGGGGTCGCTTGGTTTATGTTTGGACTTGTCTTCCAAGTCATCGTCAGATTCTTCGCGTGGTCGTTTGGAATATGCCTCCACTGCAGGGGAAGTATGGGTTAAGGCGTCTATAGTGACGTGAAATTTCAGTTCAAAATTCGGGCATTGCAGGATGATTTCCTTCTGCAATACCGGTTTGAAGTAGTCGAAAGCTGTTTGCTGGGTCAGTCCCCAGTCAAATGGTGTGTCGTTTTTCAATAGTTGGGTTAACGGGCAAGCAGTTTTAGGAAATTCTGGGATAAACCCTCTGTAATATCCAGTCAGACCAAGGAGTTTTTTAATTCTTTTTTGTGTACGAGGTGCAGCGTCAGCGACCTTATTGCTCTTCCCGGGATTCGGGGATTCTTTGGAGATTGACTGAAGTGGTTGTCCTGCCTTTCGTGGGATTTTTTCAGATTTTTCCATTATATTTGGTTCCAACGTAGCCGCAAGAGACTCTTGGGATTTTAGGGGAATGGATGATTTGGCGTATAGCGCAGGGGGTAAGAATGAGTACACCGGCGCGGGTGTCTCGAAATAGTGGATCGATGGATCCAGGGCCAAGAGGGGCTTGGTTTTTATTAGGGCTGGGATAGGAGTGACGCATTTAGACGTCTTAGTCTCTTTTGGTCGTACTATTTTGGGTTCTGGAATTATTCTGTCCAGATTTTCTAATTCAATGGCAGGCATGGTAATTGGAGTGTCAATCTCGTTGGAGTTTATAATTTTCAGCTGGTCCTTTAGGTCCGGATTAGCTGTATGTACGAAAAAGGAGGATTTTGTCCTCGCCGGTAACACGACTGGATTTTTGTTTACGAATGGGATGGAAATCCCATTGAGGTCCAACTGTTTCGTGGAGTAGTTTATTGTTACATTTTTCTCCTCTAGGAATCTTGACCCTAGTATTCCTTGAGTTTTGATTGGGAAGTCGTTTTTGACTATATGAAACGTGACGTCGTCGCCCAAAAGGGTTATCCTGACTGTGCCAAGCGTGGGGGTAGGGTTCGGAGAGATGCTTTGTAATAGCACTCGCTGCGTCGGATCTATGTCCTGAAATCGTTTTACGGCCTGAAGTTTTAGTACGTTTACCTCAGTACCGGTGTTGATCATTAATTCGACTATTTTCCCGAAGCCTGGTGAGTCCATTATTACAGACGGGGCTTCGTTAACTGAATTTATTTGAACGGTACTGATTTTTATGGTAGCCCTGATGTCTTGGGTTGAATCGTAAGTGGGTGCCTGGTACCCGTATTCCGCAGCGCGGTTTAGAGGGTGTACTTCGGGAAGTTGGGAGGCTGAATTTTGATTGTTCCAACAGGACCTTGCATCGTGCCCTGTCTTATTGCAAAGTTGGCATACTAATTTAGGAGCCTTTTGTTCGGAGAATCGGAGACGGTCCCTGTCAATTTCTTTGTCCACAAGGACAGCTAGATTGAACGCTTCGTCGAGCGTTTCAAAGTGGTGTAGTTGTAGTCTCGTCCTTATGTGAGGTGGAAGACCATCGACAAATGAATCTAGGGCTAGGCGATCCAGATCCTGAGGGTGATTTCGCGCGAAACCGCGGTAGTATTCACTATCTTCTTCTAGAATGGCGGACCGGAGATATTTGACGCGTGAAATGTATTCTAATATGTGCTCGTTGGATCCTTTGATAACGTTTGCGAGTTCCCCACGATAGTGTTCTGATGTTTTCGCAGGGGAGAATATACGTCTCAGTCGTTTTATTAAATCATTTACGGAGTCAAAGACCCGATCCTCAACCGCCAAGTACGCATGATCTTGCAGCTTATTTGTCAACAACCTTGCTAGCTGGGGTTCGGCTTGCGAGGGAATCAGAGCCTTAGCCCTATTGCAGGCTCTCGCGAATTGCAAAACGGATATGTTGTAACCGTTAAAATTTGGGACTGTTTCTATAACGTCCTTTAATTTGATCTGGGGCGATGGATCCTGGTCCGGAACATTATTATAATTTAATACTGGTTTCCTATCGAAACGGGAGGAGCCCGGTGTGGCAAAATTATTTGTATCTAGCGGGGGTGCAAGAAGTTTCTCCATCATTGCTTCGATATTTTTTATTTTATCATAAAGACCTTTAAACGTGGGGTCGAACGATCCGGTGTCTACGCCCGAATGCGTATTGGGTTCTTTATTTACAACGATTTTCGCGTGCAAGCTTTCTATTTCGGCTTGGTTTTGCCGTAATAATTGCACCCGTTCCATTAATTCGTAGGCCGCAGCTTCTACAGTTTTAGTGGGAGGGCCCGCGTCTCGATCCATTACGCAAGAGTCCTCGGTTTTCTCGTACACGGACATGTTAAATTCGTTCGATTCTATTTTCTTAAGTGGTTTGACCTTTTCGGCGTCCGGCAGCCGTTATTTAAAATTAGGCTCTACTATACTCATTGTTGATAATTATCAAACCGTCTGTAGCTCTTATTCGAGAGCAGGTAACTTTCAAAGCACTCGATGCAGTTTCTTATTGGGCGTTCTGGAATTAATGAGTTTCTGCATCGAGGGCAATAGACTGGGGTTCTATACGTATAGTAATAATGGGTCCAATATACTTCTACAGTATCTGCGGGCGCTAGGCTAGAGCACTTTAGGCAAATCTCGCTGCCGTCAGTGGTTGTGGCTACGCCTCCCGAAATGCAAGTCAGCGCATTCAAATATGCCGTCAAACTTTGTAATCTGCGGCTCCGGTATGATGGTTGGCACCGACTAGGGTGTTCAATGCACATTTTAATATTGGGACCTTGTGGGTACCGCGTCAGAGAATCTATTTCCTATCAGCGGCAAACGTAGATCCCACCGCTGTCACCAAAAATATGTCACGTCCCGGGTGAGGTCTTTGGGGAACAATGACATGGAGGAGGGAAATCTCAGGCGCGAATCTTAAATCCTTCACTCTGAGGGGGTTGAGGGAACTCAGGCGCGAATCTTAAATCCTTCACACTGAGGGTTTTGCGGGAACTCAGGCGCGAATCTTAAATCCTTCACTCTGAGGGTTTTGCGGGAACTCAGGCGCGAATCTTGAATCCGTCACACTGAGGGTTTTGAGGGACTCAGGCGCGAATCTTGAATCCGTCACACTGAGGGTTTTGAGGGACTCAGGCGCGAATCTTGAATCCGTCACACTGAGGGTCTGGAAGGAACTCAGGCGCGAATCTTGAATCCAGCACGCTGAGGGTTTTGAGGGACTCAGGCGCGAATATTAAATCCGTCACGCTAAGTGTTTCTGGAGGCGATCAGGCGCGAATCTTAAATCCTTCACTCTAATCGACCTGGGAAGGTAAATGTACACTTAAAGAGCACCCGTTATAGTACTCCGTATTTGTTTTGGTCTCGGTAATAGGATTTTACCGTTGCAGTTGTATAAGAGAGACCTCGTTTAGTTCTTTTGTATATTGCACGGCTCATGCAGCAGTGTTTATATACACTGGGAATGCTCTCGCGAATCAGCTGTTGCGGCAGCTTGGTTTCGTTGGGAAGGTTTATGACTCGAGCACACACAATAATTAGAGACGTAGTTGAAAACAAATAAGTCTATTTGTTTTATCGGAACGTTTGTTAATGATAATGCTTGATATTCTTAGCATTAACGGATAACATTTATGTAAATGGCAGTTATTAACAATATAAGCATGTGAACATGAAATACATGAGAATAGGTCGATAATAATATATGAAATGCAATAGCGTTAACACAAGAAAATAATATGTGTAATAAGCGGTTATAAGACAAATATGAACAAAATAAGCATTAAGATGATAATAGAAAACAATAAATGAATAGCAACAAGCTTTAGAATGAGATAAATGTTATTAACATAAGGTAATGAATAAAATTTATAATATAGAAAAGTGATAAGCGTTATTTATGTGTAGAAATATAATGAGGGTGATATTCCTTAATAATAGTAATTATAATGACTTACAATGGTTGTCGTAGCACTGAATTGAACACTTTTAATATTTAGCAGTAATGATGAATACTTTGGATGACACTTCGTCAATTGTTCTGCGAAGAAAGAGGACGAGGCTTCGCAGGACCTCGTATTTATATATTTTTACAGGAGTGATGCGGGGGTACGCGCGGTAGAGACCTTGACATAGCTTCAAAATAAGACGTAGTACGCCTTCCGGGGTTTTTACAAACGGTATGGTTATTAATAGACATATTTTTGTCACGTACGCCGAATATGCGTCGCAATTAGGTTTCTGGGGTTCTTATGACTGCGAAAGGAGATACTCAACTTGTCGAATGAATTTTGGGTATTTTATAGGAAAAGGGTTAGAGTGGCTTGGACTCTGTGAGTCGTAAAGAGGGGATTGAGACGTGGTCTCGATTTAAGAGGGTTCTGTAACGAGGGGTTTGTTTGAATTCGTTTTGGGGAAAGGATTCGTGCCTCATAGGGCGAATAGGGGACGGAGTTTTGTAACGATCATCTCGTGATGGGGACCACTAAGGTACATCATCGAGGTGGAGTTTTGTAAAGATCATCTCGTGATGGGGACCACTAAGGTACATCATCGAGGTGGAGTTTTGTATCGATCATCTTGTGTTGGTGACCGCTAAGGTACAACACCAAGGTGATCAGCGATTGGGGAGATGGGGTAAGAGTTGAGTTTGAGATTTTGTTTTGTGGAGTGATTTTGAGATAGATTTACGAAAGGAATTTGGAATAGAAACGCGCGAAAAATAGTGGGACGTCACACCTCCCCCCTTATATGAAGAAATGCGTAGCATTTCTTAACACAAGGTTCGGGTGTTTTGAAATGAGGCAAAATAAAATAAAATATGTGGATAATTTCAATGGTAATAACAAAAATAAAGTATGTGGAAATAACGAAAAAAAAAATGTTTGGCCTATTTGGCGAGAGAGAGAAAAAATAAATAAAAGATATGATTTGATAATAAAGAAAAAAAACAGAATTCATCGTTAATGGTAGGGAAAAAAAAATGTATATATAATAAAATAAAAATAATGAATATATATATATATATGTTTAAAATCTAATGGTTGGTGAACTATTTACAGGGAGTATATACAAGGAAGGATAGGATTAAAGGAAGGAATGTTGGAAGGATTAATAGGGAGGGAAGGAATATTCGGGGAATTGGAAGGAGGGGTCGTCCAGGATGAACGTGAGGTCGTGACCGCTTTGGTGCAGGTCATCGAACCATCGCAGGAACTCGGGTGTCAGCTCCGTGTGGTCGGGGACCCTGGTGGCTGACCCCGTGTCCAGGATTTCCACGACACCTGGGTAAGGAGGGATGATGGAGGGAATCTGGGAGGTGGAAGTTAGGGGAGGAGTAGGACGTGGAGAAGGGAATTGGCGGGAGAGTACCTCCTTGTCTCCGGTGGGAGGGCAATATGGGGGCTGTGGGATGACGGCTGCTTGGTCCGTTGGTGTTGGCGGGGGGGAGTCGTCCAGGGTGATCACTTCCACTGCTGGTGTCGCTTCCCTGATGACGACTGTGGAGGTGACCTTCGGGAGGAGGGGTGAGGTGCTCCTTCCCTCTCTCATGGCCTTTCGGCGCAGCCACTGAATGTGGGCCAACTGCCTTTTGAGGCCACCCCCTCTGGTCTTAGGCCTGTTAGGGTTGGGGGCCCTTTTGTGTGGCATTTTATGCTAAGAGGAAAGATAGATTAATATATGTTTTGGTATGTTTTTAGGGTCAACCGGGATCCTCGCGTAATCGACCAAGACGCGCTTTGTTCGCGTGTATAATTTTCGTTTTTCCTTTCCAGGCTATTTTCAAATTTTGTGAAGGGATAACTTCCAATATTGTATGCGGACCGGAGTATTGGTCTCCAAATTTCCCTTTCTTCGGTTCTATTAACACGAAGACAGGGTCGCCCGGTTTAAAAGTCTCTTCGTTTATATGTCGATCATAATACCTTTTATATCGAAGTTTTGATTGGTTTAAATTTTCCGCAGCGGCGGTTTGTAATTCTTGCACCCTTGTACTCAAGTTCGAGAGGTATTGATTATAGGTTTCGTTTTCGAAGTCTTCGGGTACTCTTTTTCGGCTGGGTACCCGGGCTATTTTCCCGAATACTAATTCGTGTGGAGTGTAACCAGTGCCCTCGTGGACGCTGGTATTATAAGAAAACGCGGCCAAGTTACTCCATTCGTCCCAGTCACTGTATCTACCGATTAACAATTTTAAGCATTCGGTCAACGTTTTGCAATCTCTCTAAAGGGCCGTTAGACGGTGGGCGAAAGTCTTTGATTCGGAATTGTTGCATTTTACATTCCCGTGGTACTGCTTTCATGAAATTGCGAGTAATTGCCGTTTGGTCGGTGAGGATGGCTCTAAGAGTTCCGAAGTGATAGCTGAATCTTTTAATATATACATCAGCGGTCTTAATTAATGTTAATAGGCTGAGAAGCACGCACACAAAATATTTTATGAATAAGCTCTGCATGGGTAATTTATACGTGTTGTCTGCTTCTGTTGTAGGTAGTCGTTCACGTATGTTTTCTGGGGAAGAATGTAGTGGAATTTCTGCAGATGATGTTTTCTGGCGCATCTTCCTGTGCATTTGAATCCTTTTGCATTTCCTTCTTAGGTGAGCGCTGGATGTGGGAATTGCAGGGTCGACGCGGTTGTTTCCACTCGGTGCCACATGGGTTGGTGAATAGTAGAACCGAGGCCTCTTGGGGTCGCTTGGTTTATGTTTGGACTTGTCTTCCAAGTCATCGTCAGATTCTTCGCGTGGTCGTTTGGAATATGCCTCCACTGCAGGGGAAGTATGGGTTAAGGCGTCTATAGTGACGTGAAATTTCAGTTCAAAATTCGGGCATTGCAGGATGATTTCCTTCTGCAATACCGGTTTGAAGTAGTCGAAAGCTGTTTGCTGGGTCAGTCCCCAGTCAAATGGTGTGTCGTTTTTCAATAGTTGGGTTAACGGGCAAGCAGTTTTAGGAAATTCTGGGATAAACCCTCTGTAATATCCAGTCAGACCAAGGAGTTTTTTAATTCTTTTTTGTGTACGAGGTGCAGCGTCAGCGACCTTATTGCTCTTCCCGGGATTCGGGGATTCTTTGGAGATTGACTGAAGTGGTTGTCCTGCCTTTCGTGGGATTTTTTCAGATTTTTCCATTATATTTGGTTCCAACGTAGCCGCAAGAGACTCTTGGGATTTTAGGGGAATGGATGATTTGGCGTATAGCGCAGGGGGTAAGAATGAGTACACCGGCGCGGGTGTCTCGAAATAGTGGATCGATGGATCCAGGGCCAAGAGGGGCTTGGTTTTTATTAGGGCTGGGATAGGAGTGACGCATTTAGACGTCTTAGTCTCTTTTGGTCGTACTATTTTGGGTTCTGGAATTATTCTGTCCAGATTTTCTAATTCAATGGCAGGCATGGTAATTGGAGTGTCAATCTCGTTGGAGTTTATAATTTTCAGCTGGTCCTTTAGGTCCGGATTAGCTGTATGTACGAAAAAGGAGGATTTTGTCCTCGCCGGTAACACGACTGGATTTTTGTTTACGAATGGGATGGAAATCCCATTGAGGTCCAACTGTTTCGTGGAGTAGTTTATTGTTACATTTTTCTCCTCTAGGAATCTTGACCCTAGTATTCCTTGAGTTTTGATTGGGAAGTCGTTTTTGACTATATGAAACGTGACGTCGTCGCCCAAAAGGGTTATCCTGACTGTGCCAAGCGTGGGGGTAGGGTTCGGAGAGATGCTTTGTAATAGCACTCGCTGCGTCGGATCTATGTCCTGAAATCGTTTTACGGCCTGAAGTTTTAGTACGTTTACCTCAGTACCGGTGTTGATCATTAATTCGACTATTTTCCCGAAGCCTGGTGAGTCCATTATTACAGACGGGGCTTCGTTAACTGAATTTATTTGAACGGTACTGATTTTTATGGTAGCCCTGATGTCTTGGGTTGAATCGTAAGTGGGTGCCTGGTACCCGTATTCCGCAGCGCGGTTTAGAGGGTGTACTTCGGGAAGTTGGGAGGCTGAATTTTGATTGTTCCAACAGGACCTTGCATCGTGCCCTGTCTTATTGCAAAGTTGGCATACTAATTTAGGAGCCTTTTGTTCGGAGAATCGGAGACGGTCCCTGTCAATTTCTTTGTCCACAAGGACAGCTAGATTGAACGCTTCGTCGAGCGTTTCAAAGTGGTGTAGTTGTAGTCTCGTCCTTATGTGAGGTGGAAGACCATCGACAAATGAATCTAGGGCTAGGCGATCCAGATCCTGAGGGTGATTTCGCGCGAAACCGCGGTAGTATTCACTATCTTCTTCTAGAATGGCGGACCGGAGATATTTGACGCGTGAAATGTATTCTAATATGTGCTCGTTGGATCCTTTGATAACGTTTGCGAGTTCCCCACGATAGTGTTCTGATGTTTTCGCAGGGGAGAATATACGTCTCAGTCGTTTTATTAAATCATTTACGGAGTCAAAGACCCGATCCTCAACCGCCAAGTACGCATGATCTTGCAGCTTATTTGTCAACAACCTTGCTAGCTGGGGTTCGGCTTGCGAGGGAATCAGAGCCTTAGCCCTATTGCAGGCTCTCGCGAATTGCAAAACGGATATGTTGTAACCGTTAAAATTTGGGACTGTTTCTATAACGTCCTTTAATTTGATCTGGGGCGATGGATCCTGGTCCGGAACATTATTATAATTTAATACTGGTTTCCTATCGAAACGGGAGGAGCCCGGTGTGGCAAAATTATTTGTATCTAGCGGGGGTGCAAGAAGTTTCTCCATCATTGCTTCGATATTTTTTATTTTATCATAAAGACCTTTAAACGTGGGGTCGAACGATCCGGTGTCTACGCCCGAATGCGTATTGGGTTCTTTATTTACAACGATTTTCGCGTGCAAGCTTTCTATTTCGGCTTGGTTTTGCCGTAATAATTGCACCCGTTCCATTAATTCGTAGGCCGCAGCTTCTACAGTTTTAGTGGGAGGGCCCGCGTCTCGATCCATTACGCAAGAGTCCTCGGTTTTCTCGTACACGGACATGTTAAATTCGTTCGATTCTATTTTCTTAAGTGGTTTGACCTTTTCGGCGTCCGGCAGCCGTTATTTAAAATTAGGCTCTACTATACTCATTGTTGATAATTATCAAACCGTCTGTAGCTCTTATTCGAGAGCAGGTAACTTTCAAAGCACTCGATGCAGTTTCTTATTGGGCGTTCTGGAATTAATGAGTTTCTGCATCGAGGGCAATAGACTGGGGTTCTATACGTATAGTAATAATGGGTCCAATATACTTCTACAGTATCTGCGGGCGCTAGGCTAGAGCACTTTAGGCAAATCTCGCTGCCGTCAGTGGTTGTGGCTACGCCTCCCGAAATGCAAGTCAGCGCATTCAAATATGCCGTCAAACTTTGTAATCTGCGGCTCCGGTATGATGGTTGGCACCGACTAGGGTGTTCAATGCACATTTTAATATTGGGACCTTGTGGGTACCGCGTCAGAGAATCTATTTCCTATCAGCGGCAAACGTAGATCCCACCGCTGTCACCAAAAATATGTCACGTCCCGGGTGAGGTCTTTGGGGAACAATGACATGGAGGAGGGAAATCTCAGGCGCGAATCTTAAATCCTTCACTCTGAGGGGGTTGAGGGAACTCAGGCGCGAATCTTAAATCCTTCACACTGAGGGTTTTGCGGGAACTCAGGCGCGAATCTTAAATCCTTCACTCTGAGGGTTTTGCGGGAACTCAGGCGCGAATCTTGAATCCGTCACACTGAGGGTTTTGAGGGACTCAGGCGCGAATCTTGAATCCGTCACACTGAGGGTTTTGAGGGACTCAGGCGCGAATCTTGAATCCGTCACACTGAGGGTCTGGAAGGAACTCAGGCGCGAATCTTGAATCCAGCACGCTGAGGGTTTTGAGGGACTCAGGCGCGAATATTAAATCCGTCACGCTAAGTGTTTCTGGAGGCGATCAGGCGCGAATCTTAAATCCTTCACTCTAATCGACCTGGGAAGGTAAATGTACACTTAAAGAGCACCCGTTATAGTACTCCGTATTTGTTTTGGTCTCGGTAATAGGATTTTACCGTTGCAGTTGTATAAGAGAGACCTCGTTTAGTTCTTTTGTATATTGCACGGCTCATGCAGCAGTGTTTATATACACTGGGAATGCTCTCGCGAATCAGCTGTTGCGGCAGCTTGGTTTCGTTGGGAAGGTTTATGACTCGAGCACACACAATAATTAGAGACGTAGTTGAAAACAAATAAGTCTATTTGTTTTATCGGAACGTTTGTTAATGATAATGCTTGATATTCTTAGCATTAACGGATAACATTTATGTAAATGGCAGTTATTAACAATATAAGCATGTGAACATGAAATACATGAGAATAGGTCGATAATAATATATGAAATGCAATAGCGTTAACACAAGAAAATAATATGTGTAATAAGCGGTTATAAGACAAATATGAACAAAATAAGCATTAAGATGATAATAGAAAACAATAAATGAATAGCAACAAGCTTTAGAATGAGATAAATGTTATTAACATAAGGTAATGAATAAAATTTATAATATAGAAAAGTGATAAGCGTTATTTATGTGTAGAAATATAATGAGGGTGATATTCCTTAATAATAGTAATTATAATGACTTACAATGGTTGTCGTAGCACTGAATTGAACACTTTTAATATTTAGCAGTAATGATGAATACTTTGGATGACACTTCGTCAATTGTTCTGCGAAGAAAGAGGACGAGGCTTCGCAGGACCTCGTATTTATATATTTTTACAGGAGTGATACGCGCGGTAGAGACCTTGACATAGCTTCAAAATAAGACGTAGTACGCCTTCCGGGGTTTTTACAAACGGTATGGTTATTAATAGACATATTTTTGTCACGTACGCCGAATATGCGTCGCAATTAGGTTTCTGGGGTTCTTATGACTGCGAAAGGAGATACTCAACTTGTCGAATGAATTTTGGGTATTTTATAGGAAAAGGGTTAGAGTGGCTTGGACTCTGTGAGTCGTAAAGAGGGGATTGAGACGTGGTCTCGATTTAAGAGGGTTCTGTAACGAGGGGTTTGTTTGAATTCGTTTTGGGGAAAGGATTCGTGCCTCATAGGGCGAATAGGGGACGGAGTTTTGTAACGATCATCTCGTGATGGGGACCACTAAGGTACATCATCGAGGTGGAGTTTTGTAAAGATCATCTCGTGATGGGGACCACTAAGGTACATCATCGAGGTGGAGTTTTGTATCGATCATCTTGTGTTGGTGACCGCTAAGGTACAACACCAAGGTGATCAGCGATTGGGGAGATGGGGTAAGAGTTGAGTTTGAGATTTTGTTTTGTGGAGTGATTTTGAGATAGATTTACGAAAGGAATTTGGAATAGAAACGCGCGAAAAATAGTGGGACGTCACACATAAAAATTAAAATTTGTAAAAAAATCCGAAAAAATCGAACATAGTTTCAATTAAATTTGCTAAAATTTCGTTCATAAAAATTAAAATTTTTAAGTAAATCCAAAAAAATCGAAGATAGTTCCGATTAAATTTGCTAAAACTTCGTTTATAAAAAAAAAAATTTTTAAAAAAATCCAAAAAATCGAAGAGAGTTTCAATTGAATTTGCTAAAATTTCGTTCATAAAAATTAAAATTTGTAAAAAAATCCAAAAAAATCGAAGATAGTTTCAATTGAATTTGCTAAAATTTCGTTCATAAAAATTAAAATTTGTAAAAAAATCCAAAAAAAATCGAAGATAGTTTCAATTAAATTTGCTAAAATTTCGTTCATAAAAATTAAAATTTGTAAAAAAATCCAAAAAAATCGAAGACAGTTTCAATTAAATTTGCTAAAATTTCGTTCATAAAAATTAAAATTTGTAAAAAAATTAAAAAAAATCGAAGATAGTTTCAATTAAATTTGCTAAAATTTCGTTCATAAAAATTAAAATTTGTAAAAAAATCCAAAAAAATCGACGATAGTTTCAATTGAATTTGCTAAAATTTCGATCATAAAAATTAAAATTTGTAAAAAAATCCGAAAAAATCGAAGATAGTTTCAATTGAATTTGCTAAATTTTGGTTCATAAAAATTAAAATTTGAAAAAAAATCTAAAAAAATCGAAGATAGTTTCAATTAAATTTGCTAAAATTTCGTTCATAAAAATTAAAATTTGTAAAAAAATCCAAAAAAATCGATGATAGTTTCAATTAAATTTGCTAAAATTTCGTTCATAAAAATTAAAATTTTTAAGTAAATCCACAAAAATCGAAGATAGTTTCAATTGAATTTGCTAAAATTTCGATCACAAAAATTAAAAATTGTAAAAAATCCAAAAAAATCGAAGATAGTTCCGATTAAATTTGCTCAAATTTCGTTCATAAAAATTAAAATTTGTAAAAAAATCCCAAAAAATCGAACATAGTTTCAATTAAATTTGCTAAAATTTCGTTCATAAAAATTAAAATTTGTAAAAAAATCCAAAAAAATCGAAGATAGTTTCAATTAAATTTGCTAAAATTTCGTTCATAAAAATTAAAATTTTTAAAAAAATCCAAAAAAATCGAAGATAGTTTCAATTAAATTTGCTAAAATTTCGTTCATAAAAATTAAAATTTGAAAAAAAATCCAAAAAAATCAAAGATAGTTTCAATTGAATTTGCATAAATTTCGTTCATAAAAGTTAAAATTTGTAAAAAAATTAAAAAAAATCGAAGATAGTTTCAATTAAATTTGCTAAAATTTCGTTCATAAAAATTAAAATTTGTAAAAAAATCCAAAAAAATCGAAGATAGTTTCAATTAAATTTGCTAAAATTTCGTTCATAAAAATTAAAATTTTTAAAAAAATCCAAAAAAATCGAAGATAGTTTCAATTAAATTTGCTAAAATTTCGTTCATAAAAATTAAAATTTGAAAAAAAATCAAAAAAAATCAAAGATAGTTTCAATTGAATTTGCATAAATTTCGTTCATAAAAATTAAAATTTGTAAAAAAATTTAAAAAAATCGAAGATAGTTTCAATTAAATTTGCTCAAATTTCGGTCATAAAAATTAAAATTTGTAAAAAAATCCAAAAAAATCGAAGATAGTTTCAATTGAATTTGCTAAAATTTCGTTCATAAAAATTAAAATTTGTAAAAAAATCCAAAAAAAATCGAAGATAGTTTCAATTAAATTTGCTAAAATTTCGTTCATAAAAATTAAAATTTGTAAAAAAATCCAAAAAAATCGAAGATGGTTTCAATTAAATTTGCTAAAATTTCGTTCATAAAAATTAAAATTTGTAAAAAAATCCAAAAAAATCGAAGATAGTTTCAATTAAATTTGCTAAAATTTCGTTCATAAAAATTAAAATTTTTAAGTAAATCCACAAAAATCGAAGATGGTTTCAATTGAATTTGCTAAAATTTCGATCACAAAAATTAAAATTTGTAAAAAATCCAAAAAAATCGAAGATAGTTCCGATTAAATTTGCTAAAATTTCGTTCATAAAAATTAAAATTTGTAAAAAAATCGAACATAGTTTCAATTAAATTTGCTAAAATTTCGTTCATAAAAATTAAAATTTGTAAAAAAATCCAAAAAAATCGAAGATAGTTTCAATTAAATTTGCTAAAATTTCGTTCATAAAAATTAAAATTTGTAAAAAAATCCAAAAAAATCGACGATAGTTTCAATTGAATTTGCTAAAATTTCGAACATAAAAATTAAAATTTGTAAAAAAATCCGAAAAAATCGAAGATAGTTTCAATTGAATTTGCTAAATTTTCGTTCATAAAAATTAAAATTTGTAAAAAAATCCAAAAAAATCGAAGATAGTTTCAATTAAATTTGCTAAAATTTCGTTCATAAAAATTAAAATTTGTAAAAAAATCCAAAAAAATCGATGATAGTTTCAATTAAATTTGCTAAAATTTCGTTCATAAAAATTAAAATTTGAAAAAAAATCCAAAAAAATCAAAGATAGTTTCAATTGAATTTGCATAAATTTCGTTCATAAAAATTAAAATTTGTAAAAAAATTAAAAAAAATCGAAGATAGTTTCAATTGAATTTGCTAAAATTTCGTTCATAAAAATTAAAATTTGTAAAAAAATCCAAAAAAAATCGAAGATAGTTTCAATTAAATTTGCTAAAATTTCGTTCATAAAAATTAAAATTTGTAAAAAAATACAAAAAAATCGAAGATAGTTTCAATTAAATTTGCTAAAACTTCGTTCATAAAAATTAAAATTTGTAAAAAAATCGAAGACAGTTTCAATTAAATTTGCTAAAATTTCGTTCATAAAAATTAAAATTTGTAAAAAAATCCAAAAAAATCGAAAACAGTTTCAATTAAATTTGCTAAAATTTCGTTCATAAAAATTAAAATTTGTAAAAACATCCCAAAAAATCGAAGATAGTTTCAATTAAATTTGCTAAAATTTCGTTCATAAAAATTAAAATTTTTAAAAAAATCCAAAAAAATCGACGATAGTTTCAATTGAATTTGCTAAAATTTCGATCATAAAAATTAAAATTTGTAAAAAAATCCGAAAAAATCGAAGATAGTTTCAATTGAATTTGCTAAATTTTCGTTCATAAAAATTAAAATTTGTAAAAAAATCCAAAAAAATCGAAGATAGTTTCAATTAAATTTGCTAAAATTTCGTTCATAAAAATTAAAATTTGTAAAAAAATCCAAAAAAATCGATGATAGTTTCAATTAAATTTGCTAAAATTTCGTTCATAAAAATTACAATTTTTAAGTAAATCCACAAAAATCGAAGATAGTTTCAATTGAATTTGCTAAAATTTCGATCACAAAAATTAAAATTTGTAAAAAATCCAAAAAAATCGAAGATAGTTCCGATTAAATTTGCTCAAATTTCAGTCATAAAAATTAAAATTTGTAAAAAAATCCCCAAAAATCGAACATAGTTTCAATTAAATTTGCTAAAATTTCGTTCATAAAAATTAAAATTTTTAAGTAAATCCAGAAAAATCGAAGATAGTTTCAATTGAATTTGCTAAAATTTCGATCACAAAAATTAAAATTTGTAAAAAATCCAAAAAAATCGAAGATAGTTCCGATTAAATTTGCTCAAATTTCGTTCATAAAAATTAAAATTTGTAAAAAAATCCCAAAAAATCGAACATAGTTTCAATTAAATTTGCTAAAATTTCGTTCATAAAAATTAAAATTTGTAAAAAAATCCAAAAAAATCGAAGATAGTTTCAATTAAATTTGCTAAAATTTCGTTCATAAAAATTAAAATTTTTAAAAAAATCCAAAAAAATCGAAGATAGTTTCAATTAAATTTGCTAAAATTTCGTTCATAAAAATTAAAATTTGAAAAAAAATCCAAAAAAATCAAAGATAGTTTCAAATTGAATTTGCATAAATTTCGTTCATAAAAGTTAAAATTTGTAAAAAAATTAAAAAAAATCGAAGATAGTTTCAATTAAATTTGCTAAAATTTCGTTAATAAAAATTAAAATTTGTAAAAAAATCCAAAAAAATCGAAGATAGTTTCAATTAAATTTGCTAAAATTTCGTTCATAAAAATTAAAATTTTTAAAAAAATCCAAAAAAATCGAAGATAGTTTCAATTAAATTTGCTAAAATTTCGTTCATAAAAATTAAAATTTGAAAAAAAATCAAAAAAAATCAAAGATAGTTTCAATTGAATTTGCATAAATTTCGTTCATAAAAATTAAAATTTGTAAAAAAATTTAAAAAAATCGAAGATAGTTTCAATTAAATTTGCTCAAATTTCGGTCATAAAAATTAAAATTTGTAAAAAAATCCAAAAAAATCGAAGATAGTTTCAATTGAATTTGCTAAAATTTCGTTCATAAAAATTAAAATTTGTAAAAAAATCCAAAAAAAATCGAAGATAGTTTCAATTAAATTTGCTAAAATTTCGTTCATAAAAATTAAAATTTGTAAAAAAATCCAAAAAAATCGAAGATGGTTTCAATTAAATTTGCTAAAATTTCGTTCATAAAAATTAAAATTTGTAAAAAAATCCAAAAAAATCGAAGATAGTTTCAATTAAATTTGCTAAAATTTCGTTCATAAAAATTAAAATTTTTAAGTAAATCCACAAAAATCGAAGATGGTTTCAATTGAATTTGCTAAAATTTCGATCACAAAAATTAAAATTTGTAAAAAATCCAAAAAAATCGAAGATAGTTCCGATTAAATTTGCTAAAATTTCGTTCATAAAAATTAAAATTTGTAAAAAAATCGAACATAGTTTCAATTAAATTTGCTAAAATTTCGTTCATAAAAATTAAAATTTGTAAAAAAATCCAAAAAAATCGAAGATAGTTTCAATTAAATTTGCTAAAATTTCGTTCATAAAAATTAAAATTTGTAAAAAAATCCAAAAAAATCGACGATAGTTTCAATTGAATTTGCTAAAATTTCGAACATAAAAATTAAAATTTGTAAAAAAATCCGAAAAAATCGAAGATAGTTTCAATTGAATTTGCTAAATTTTCGTTCATAAAAATTAAAATTTGTAAAAAAATCCAAAAAAATCGAAGATAGTTTCAATTAAATTTGCTAAAATTTCGTTCATAAAAATTAAAATTTGTAAAAAAATCCAAAAAAAACGAAGATAGTTTCAATTAAATTTGCTAAAATTTCGTTCATAAAAATTAAAATTTTTAAGTAAATCCACAAAAATCGAAGATAGTTTCAATTGAATTTGCTAAAATTTTGATCACAAAAATTAAAATTTGTAAAAAATCCAAAAAAATCGAAGATAGTTCCGATTAAATTTGCTAAAATTTCGTTCATAAAAATTAAAATTTGTAAAAAAATCGAACATAGTGTCAATTAAATTTGCTAAAATTTCGTTCATAAAAATTAAAATTTGTAAAAAAATCGAAGATAGTTTCAATTAAATTTGCTAAAATTTCGTTCATAAAAATTAAAATTTTTAAAAAAATCCAAAAAAATCGACGATAGTTTCAATTGAATTTGCTAAAATTTCGAACATAAAAATTAAAATTTGTAAAAAAATCCGAAAAAATCGAAGATAGTTTCAATTGAATTTGCTAAATTTTCGTTCATAAAAATTAAAATTTGTAAAAAAATCAAAAAAAATCGAAGATAGTTTCAATTAAATTTGCTAAAATTTCGTTCATAAAAATTAAAATTTGTAAAAAAATCCAAAAAAATCGATGATAGTTTCAATTAAATTTGCTAAAATTTCGTTCATAAAAATTAAAATTTTTAAGTAAATCCACAAAAATCGAAGATAGTTTCAATTGAATTTGCTAAAATTTAGATCACAAAAATTAAAAATTGTAAAAAATCCAAAAAAATCGAAGATAGTTCCGATTAAATTTGCTCAAATTTCGTTCATAAAAATTAAAATTTGTAAAAAAATCCCAAAAAATCGAACATAGTTTCAATTAAATTTGCTAAAATTTCGTTCATAAAAATTAAAATTTGTAAAAAAATCCAAAAAAATCGAAGATAGTTTCAATTAAATTTGCTAAAATTTCGTTCATAAAAATTAAAATTTTTAAAAAAATCCAAAAAAATCGAAGATAGTTTCAATTAAATTTGCTAAAATTTCGTTCATAAAAATTAAAATTTGAAAAAAAATCCAAAAAAATCAAAGATAGTTTCAATTGAATTTGCATAAATTTCGTTCATAAAAATTAAAATTTGTAAAAAAATTAAAAAAAATTTAAATAGTTTCAATTAAATTTGCTCAAATTTCGGTCATAAAAATTAAAATTTGTAAAAAAATCCAAAAAAATCGAAGATAGTTTCAATTGAATTTGCTAAAATTTCGTTCATAAAAATTAAAATTTGTAAAAAAATCCAAAAAAAATCGAAGATAGTTTCAATTAAATTTGCTAAAATTTCGTTCATAAAAATTAAAATTTGTAAAAAAATACAAAAAAATCGAAGATAGTTTCAATTAAATTTGCTAAAACTTCGTTCATAAAAATTAAAATTTGTAAAAAAATCGAAGACAGTTTCAATTAAATTTGCTAAAATTTCGTTCATAAAAATTAAAATTTGTAAAAAAATCCAAAAAAATCGAAAACAGTTTCAATTAAATTTGCTAAAATTTCGTTCATAAAAATTAAAATTTGTAAAAACATCCCAAAAAATCGAAGATAGTTTCAATTAAATTTGCTAAAATTTCGTTCATAAAAATTAAAATTTGTAAAAAAATCCAAAAAAATCGACGATAGTTTCAATTGAATTTGCTAAAATTTCGATCATAAAAATTAAAATTTGTAAAAAAATCCGAAAAAATCGAAGATAGTTTCAATTGAATTTGCTAAATTTTCGTTCATAAAAATTAAAATTTGTAAAAAAATCCAAAAAAATCGAAGATAGTTTCAATTAAATTTGCTAAAATTTCGTTCATAAAAATTAAAATTTGTAAAAAAATCCAAAAAAATCGATGATAGTTTCAATTAAATTTGCTAAAATTTCGTTCATAAAAATTACAATTTTTAAGTAAATCCACAAAAATCGAAGATAGTTTCAATTGAATTTGCTAAAATTTCGATCACAAAAATTAAAATTTGTAAAAAATCCAAAAAAATCGAAGATAGTTCCGATTAAATTTGCTCAAATTTCAGTCATAAAAATTAAAATTTGTAAAAAAATCCCCAAAAATCGAACATAGTTTCAATTAAATTTGCTAAAATTTCGTTCATAAAAATTAAAATTTTTAAGTAAATCCAGAAAAATCGAAGATAGTTTCAATTGAATTTGCTAAAATTTCGATTATAAAAATAAAAATTTGTAAATATCCAAAAAAATCGAAGATAGTTCCGATTAAATTTGCTAAAATTTCGTTCATAAAAATTCAAATTTGTAAAAAAATCCAAAAAAATCGAAGATAGTTTCAATTAAATTTGCTAAAATTTCGTTCATAAAAATTAAAATTTGTAAAAAAATCCAAAAAAATCGAAGATAGTTTCAATTGAATTTGCTAAAATTTCGTTCATAAAAATTAAAATTTGTAAAAAAATCCAAAAAAAATCGAAGATAGTTTCAATTAAATTTGCTAAAATTTCGTTCATAAAAATTAAAATTTGTAAAAAAATCCAAAAAAATCGAAAACAGTTTCAATTAAATTTGCTAAAATTTCGTTCATAAAAATTAAAATTTGTAAAAACATCCCAAAAAATCGAAGATAGTTTCAATTAAATTTGCTAAAATTTCGTTCATAAAAATTAAAATTTGTAAAAAAATCCAAAAAAATCGACGATAGTTTCAATTGAATTTGCTAAAATTTCGATCATAAAAATTAAAATTTGTAAAAAAATCCGAAAAAATCGAACATAGTTTCAATTAAATTTGCTAAAATTTCGTTCATAAAAATTAAAATTTTTAAGTAAATCCAGAAAAATCGAAGATAGTTTCAATTGAATTTGCTAAAATTTCGATTATAAAAATTAAAATTTGTAAAAAATCCAAAAAAATCGAAGATAGTTCCGATTAAATTTGCTAAAATTTCGTTCATAAAAATTAAAATTTGTAAAAAAATCCAAAAAAATCGAAGATAGTTTCAATTAAATTTGCTAAAATTTCGTTCATAAAAATTAAAATTTGTAAAAAAATCCAAAAAAATCGAAGATAGTTTCAATTGAATTTGCTAAATTTTCGTTCATAAAAATTAAAATATGTAAAAAAATCCAAAAAAATCGAAGATAGTTTCTATTAAATTTTCTAAAATTTCGTTCATAAAAATTAAAATTTGTAAAAAAATCCAAAAAAATCGATGATAGTTTCAATTAAATTTGCT
>CAWVQI010000479.1:0-78999 GCA_963932335.1 Andrena marginata | reverse complement strand
AAAAATTAAATTAATTTGCTAAAATTTCGATCATAAAAATTAAAATTTGTAAAAAATCCAAAAAATCGAAGATAGTTTCAATTAAATTTGCTAAAATATCGATCATAAAAATTAAAATTTGTAAAAAATCCAAAAAAATCGAAGATAGTTCGAATTAATTTGCTAAAATTTCGTTCATAAAAATTAAAATTTGTAAAAAAATCCAAAAAATCGAAAATAGTTTCAATAAATTTGCTAAAATTTCGTTCATAAAAATAAAAATTTGAAAAAAAATAAAAAAAATCGAAGATAGTTTCAATTAAATTTGCTAAAATTTCGTTCATAAAAATTAAAAATTTGTAAAAAAATCCAAAAAAATCGAGGATAGTTTCAATTAAATTTACTAAAATTTCGTGCATAAAATTAAAATTTGAAAAAAAATCCAAAAAATCGAAGATAGTTTCAATTGAATTTGCTAAAATTTCGTTCATAAATTTATAATTTGTAAAAAAATCCAAAAAAATCGAAGATAGTTTCGATTAAATTTGCTAAAATATCGATCATAAAAATTAAAATTTGTAAAAAATCCAAAAAAATCGAAGATACTTTCGAATTAATTTGCTAAAATTTCGTTCATAAAAATTAAAATTTGTAAAAAAATCCAAAAAAATCGAAGATAGTTTCAATTAAATTTGCTAAAATTCGTTCATAAAAATTAAAATTTGAAAAAAAATCCAAAAAAATCGAAGATAGTTTCCATTGAATTTGCTAAAATTTCATTCATAAAAATTAAAATTTGTAAAAAAATCCAAAAAAATCGAAGACAGTTCAATTAAATTTGCTAAAATTTCGTTCATAAAAATTAAAATTTGTAAAAAAATCCAAAAAAATCGAAGAGTGTTTCAATTAAATTTGCTAAAATTTCGTTCATAAAAATTAAATTTTTAAAAAAATCCACAAAAATCGAAGATAGTTTCAATTGAATTTGCTAAAATTTCGATCATAAAAATTAAAATTTGTAAAAAATCCAAAAAAATCGAAGATAGTTTCAATTAAATTTGCTAAAATATCGATCATAAAAATTAAAATTTGTAAAAAATCCAAAAAAATCGAAGATATTGCGAATTAATTTGCTAAAATTTCGTTCATAAAAATTAAAATTTGTAAAAAAATCCAAAAAAATCGAAAATAGTTTCAATTAAATTTGCTAAAATTTCGTTCATAAAAATAAAAATTTGAAAAAAAAATCCAAAAAAATCGAAGATAGTTTCAATTAAATTTGCTAAAATTTCGTTCATAAAAATTAAAATTTGTAAAAAAATCCAAAAAATCGAGGATAGTTTCAATTAAATTTACTAAAATTTCGTGCATAAAAATTAAAATTTGAAAAAAATCCAAAAAATCGAAGATAGTTTCAATTGAATTTGCTAAAATTTCGTTCATAAAATTTATAATTTGTAAAAAAATCCAAAAAAATCGAAGATAGTTTCGATTAAATTTGCTAAAATATCGATCATAAAAATTAAAATTTGTAAAAAATCCAAAAAAATCGAAGATACTTTCGAATTAATTTGCTAAAATTTCGTTCATAAAAATTAAAATTAGTAAAAAAATCCAAAAAATCGAAGATAGTTTCAATTAAATTTGCTAAAATTTCGTTCATAAAAATTAAAATTTGAAAAAAAATCCAAAAAAATCGAAGATAGTTTCCATTGAATTTGCTAAAATTTCGTTCATAAAAATTAAATTTGTAAAAAAATCCAAAAAAATCGAAGACAGTTTCAATTAAATTTGCTAAAATTTCGTTCATAAAAATTAATTTTGTAAAAAAATCCAAAAAAATCGAAGAGAGTTTCAATTAAATTTGCTAAAATTTCGTTCATAAAATTAAAATTTTTAAAAAAATCCACAAAAATCGAAGATAGTTTCAATTGAATTTGCTAAAATTTCGATCATAAAAATTAAAATTTGTAAAAAATCCAAAAAAATCGAAGATAGTTTCAATTAAATTTGCTAAAATATCGATCATAAAAATTAAAATTTGTAAAAAATCCAAAAAAATCGAAGATAGTTTCGAATTAATTTGCTAAAATTTCGTTCATAAAAATTAAAATTTGTAAAAAAATCCAAAAAAATCGAAAATAGTTTCAATTAAATTTGCTAAAATTTCGTTCATAAAAATTAAAATTTATAAAAAAATCCACAAAAATCGAAGATAGTTTCAATTGAATTTGCTAAAATTTCGATCATAAAAATTAAAATTTGTAAAAAATCCAAAAAAATCGAAGATAGTTTCAATTAAATTTGCTAAAATATCGATCATAAAAATTAAAATTTGTAAAAAATCCAAAAAAATCGAAGATAGTTTCGAATTAATTTGCTAAAATTTCGTTCATAAAAATTAAAATTTGTAAAAAAATCAAAAAAATCGAAAATAGTTTCAATTAAATTTGCTAAAATTTCGTTCATAAAAATAAAAATTTGAAAAAAAATCCAAAAAAATCGAAGATAGTTTCAATTAAATTTGCTAAAATTTCGTTCATAAAAATTAAAATTTGTAAAAAAATCCAAAAAATCGAGGATAGTTTCAATTAAATTTACTAAAATTTCGTGCATAAAAATTAAAATTTGAAAAAAAATTCAAAAAATCGAAGATAGTTTCAATTGAATTTGCTAAAATTTCGTTCATAAAAATTAAAATTTTTAAAAAAATCCACAAAAATCGAAGATAGTTTCATTGAATTTGCTAAAATTTCGATCATAAAAATTAAAATTTGTAAAAAATCCAAAAAAATCGAAGATAGTTTCAATTAAATTGCTAAAATTTCGTTCATAAAATTTATAATTTGTAAAAAAATCCAAAAAAATCGAAGATAGTTTCGATTAAATTTGCTAAAATATCATCATAAAAATTAAAATTTGTAAAAAATCCAAAAAATCGAAGATCATTTCGAATTAATTTGCTAAAATTTCGTTCATAAAAATTAAAATTTGTAAAAAAATCCAAAAAAATCGAAGATAGTTTCAATTAAATTTGCTAAAATTTCGTTCATAAAAATTAAAATTTGAAAAAAAATCCAAAAAAATCGAAGATAGTTTCCATTGAATTTGCTAAAATTTCGTTCATAAAAATTAAAATTTGTAAAAAAATCCAAAAAAATCGAAGACAGTTTCAATTAAATTTGCTAAAATTTCGTTCATAAAAATTAAAATTTGTAAAAAATCCAAAAAAATCGAAGAGAGTTTCAATTAAATTTGCTAAAATTTCGTTCATAAAAATTAAAATTTTTAAAAAAATCCACAAAAATCGAAGATAGTTTCAATTGAATTTGCTAAATTTCGATCATAAAAATTAAAATTTGTAAAAAATCCAAAAAATCGAAGATAGTTTCAATTAAATTTGCTAAAATATCGATCATAAAAATTAAAATTTGTAAAAAATCCAAAAAAATCGAAGATAGTTTCGAATTAATTTGCTAAAATTTCGTTCATAAAAATAAAATTTGTAAAAAAATCCAAAAAATCGAAAATAGTTTCAATTAAATTTGCTAAAATTTCGTTCATAAAAATAAAAATTTGAAAAAAAATCCAAAAAAATCGAAGATAGTTTCAATTAAATTTGCTAAAATTTCGTTCATAAAATTAAAATTTGAAAAAAATCCAAAAAAATCGAGGATAGTTTCAATTAAATTTACTAAAATTTCGTGCATAAAAATTAAAATTTGAAAAAAATCCAAAAAATCGAAGACAGTTTCAATTAAATTTGCTAAAATTTCGTTCATAAAAATTAAATTTTGTAAAAAAATCCAAAAAAATCGAAGAGAGTTTCAATTAAATTTGCTAAAATTTCGTTCATAAAAATTAAAATTTTTAAAAAATCCACAAAAATCGAAGATAGTTTCAATTGAATTTGCTAAAATTTCGATCATAAAAATTAAAATTTGTAAAAAATCCAAAAAAATCGAAGATAGTTTCAATTAAATTTGCTAAATATCGATCATAAAAATTAAAATTTGTAAAAAATCCAAAAAATCGAAGATAGTTTCGAATTAATTTGCTAAAATTTCGTTCATAAAAATTAAAATTTGTAAAAAAATCCAAAAAAATCGAAAATAGTTTCAATTAAATTTGCTAAAATTTCGTTCATAAAATTAAAATTTGTAAAAAAATCCACAAAAATCGAAGATAGATTCAATTGAATTTGCTAAAATTTCGATCATAAAAATTAAAATTTGTAAAAAATCCAAAAAAATGGAAGATAGTTTCAATTAAATTTGCTAAAATATCGATCATAAAAATTAAAATTTGTAAAAAATCCAAAAAAATCGAAGATAGTTTCGAATTAATTTGCTAAAATTTCGTTCATAAAAATTAAAATTTGTAAAAAAATCCAAAAAAATCGAAAATAGTTTCAATTAAATTTGCTAAAATTTCGTTCATAAAAATAAAAATTTGAAAAAAAATCCAAAAAAATCGAAGATAGTTTCAATTAAATTTGCTAAAATTTCGTTCATAAAAATTAAAATTTGTAAAAAAATCCAAAAAAATCGAGGATAGTTTCAATTAAATTTACTAAAATTTCGTGCATAAAAATTAAAATTTGAAAAAAAATTAAAAAAATCGAAGATAGTTTCAATTGAATTTGCTAAAATTTCGTTCATAAAATTTATAATTTGTAAAAAAATCAAAAAAAATCGAAGATAGTTTCGATTAAATTTGCTAAAATATCGATCATAAAAATTAAAATTTGTAAAAAATCCAAAAAAATCGAAGATACTTTCGAATTAATTTGCTAAAATTTCGTTCATAAAAATTAAAATTTGTAAAAAAATCCAAAAAAATCGAAGATAGTTTCAATTAAATTTGCTAAAATTTCGTTCATAAAAATTAAAATTTGAAAAAAAATCCAAAAAAATCGAAGATAGTTTCCATTGAATTTGCTAAAATTTCGTTCATAAAAATTAAAATTTGTAAAAAAATCCAAAAAAATCGAAGACAGTTTCAATTAAAATTTGCTAAAATTTCGTTCATAAAAATTAAAATTTGTAAAAAAATCCAAAAAAATCGAAGAGAGTTTCAATTAAATTTGCTAAAATTTCGTTCATAAAAATTAAAATTTTTAAAAAAATCCACAAAAATCGAAGATAGTTTCAATTGAATTTGCTAAAATTTCGATCATAAAAATTAAAATTTGTAAAAAATCCAAAAAAATCGAAGATAGTTTCAATTAAATTTGCTAAAATATCGATCATAAAAATTAAAATTTGTAAAAAATCCAAAAAATTCGAAGATAGTTTCGAATTAATTTGCTAAAATTTCGTTCATAAAAATTAAAATTTGTAAAAAAAATCCAAAAAAATCGAAGATAGTTTCAATTAAATTTGCTAAAATTTCGTTCATAAAAATAAAAATTTAAAAAAAATCCAAAAAAATCGAAGATTGTTTCAATTGAATTTGCTAAAATTTCGTTCATAAAAATTAAAATT
The DNA here is from genome assembly GCA_963932335.1 of Andrena marginata. Classification (NCBI taxonomy): domain Eukaryota; kingdom Metazoa; phylum Arthropoda; class Insecta; order Hymenoptera; family Andrenidae; genus Andrena; species Andrena marginata. Next base: position 73,534 of record CAWVQI010000479.1, on the reverse strand, counting down.
TGTAAAAAAATCCAAAAAAATCGAAGACAGTTTCAATTAAATTTGCTAAAATTTCGTTCATAAAAATTAAAATTTGTAAAAAAATCCAAAAAAATCGAAGAGAGTTTCAATTAAATTTGCTAAAATTTCGTTCATAAAAATTAAAATTTGTAAAAAAATCCAAAAAAATCGAAGAGAGTTTCAATTAAATTTGCTAAAATTTCGTTCATAAAAATTAAAATTTTTAAAAAAATCCACAAAATTCGAAGATAGTTTCAATTCAATTTGCTAAAATTTCGATCATAAAAATTAAAATTTGTAAAAAATCCAAAAAAATCGAAGATAGTTTCAATTAAATTTGCTAAAATATCGATCATAAAAATTAAAATTTGAAAAAAAATCCAAAAAAATCGAAGATAGTTTCAATTGAATTTGCTAAAATTTCGTTCATAAAAATTAAAATTTGTAAAAAAATCCAAAAAAATCGAAGACAGTTTCGAATTAATTTGCTAAAATTTCGTTCATAAAATACTCTCGTTTCAATTAAATTTGCTAAAATTTCGTTCATAAAAATTAAAATTTGTAAAAAAATCCAAAAAAATCGAAGAGAGTTTCAATTAAATTTGCTAAAATTTCGTTCATAAAAATTAAAATTTTTAAAAAAATACACAAAATTCGAAGATAGTTTCAAATGAATTTGCTAAAATATCGAAAATAAAAATTAAAATTTGTAAAAAATCCAAAAAAATCGAAGATAGTTTCAATTAAATTTGCTAAAATATCGATCATAAAAATTAAAATTTGTAAAAAATCAAAAAAAATCGAAGATAGTTTCGAATTAATTTGCTAAAATTTCGTTCATAAAAATTAAAATTTGTAAAAAAATCGAAGATAGTTTCAATTAAATTTGCTAAAATTTCGTTCATAAAAATTAAAATTTGTAAAAAAATCGAAGATAGTTTCAATTGAATTTGCTAAAATTTCGTTCATTAAAATTAAAATTTGTAAAAAATCCAAAAAAAATCGAAGACAGTTTCAATTAAATTTGCTAAAAATTCGTTCATAAAAATTAAAATTTGTAAAAAAATCCAAAAAAATCGAAGAGAGTTTCAATTAAATTTGCTAAAATTTCGTTCATAAAAATTAAAATTTGTAAAAAAATCCAAAAAAATCGAAGACAGTTTCAATTAAATTTGCTAAAATTTCGTTCATAAAAATTAAAATTTGTAAAAAAATCCAAAAAAATCGAAGAGAGTTTCAATTAAATTTGCTAAAATTTCGTTCATAAAAATTAAAATTTTTAAAAAAATACACAAAATTCGAAGATAGTTTCAAATGAATTTGCTAAAATATCGAACATAAAAATTAAAATTTGTAAAAAATCCAAAAAAATCGAAGATAGTTTCAATTAAATTTGCTAAAATATCGATCATAAAAATTAAAATTTGTAAAAAATCAAAAAAAATCGAAGATAGTTTCGAATTAATTTGCTAAAATTTCGTTCATAAAAATTAAAATTTGCAAAAAAATCCAAAAAAATCGAAGATAGTTTCAATTAAATTTGCTAAAATTTCGTTCATAAAAATTAAAATTTGTAAAAAAATTAAAGATAGTTTCAATTGAATTTGCAAAAATTTCGTTCATTAAAATTAAAATTTGTAAAAAATCCAAAAAAATCGAAGACAGTTTCAATTAAATATGCTAAAAATTCGTTCATAAAAATTAAAATTTGTAAAAAAATCCAAAAAAATCGAAGAGAGTTTCAATTAAATTTGCTAAAATTTCGTTCATAAAAATTAAAATTTTTTAAAAAATCCACAAAAATCGAAGATAGTTTCAATTGAATTTGCTAAAATTTTGATCATAAAAATTAAAATTTGTAAAAAATCCAAAAAAATCGAAGATAGTTTCGAATTAATTTGCTAAAATTTCGTTCATAAAAATTAAAATTTGTAAAAAAATCCAAAAAAATCGAAAATAGTTTCAATTAAATTTGCTAAAATTTCGTTCATAAAAATAAAAATTTGAAAAAAAATCCAAAAATATCGAAGATAGTTTCAATTGAATTTGCTAAAATTTCGTTCATAAAAATTAAAATTTGTAAAAAAATCCAAAAAAATCGAAGACAGTTTCAATTAAATTTGCTAAAATTTCGTTCATAAAAATTAAAATTTGTAAAAAAATCGAAGAGAGTTTCAATTAAATTTGCTAAAATTTCGTTCATAAAAATTAAAATTTTTAAAAAAATCCACAAAAATCGAAGATAGTTTCAATTGAATTTGCTAAAATTTCGATCATAAAAATTAAAATTTGTAAAAAATCCAAAAAAATCGAAGATAGTTTCAATTAAATTTGCTAAAATATCGATCATAAAAATTAAAATTTGTAAAAAATCCAAAAAAATCGAAGATAGTTTCGAATTAATTTGCTAAAATTTCGTTCATAAAAATTAAAATTTGTAAAAAAATCCAAAAAAATCGAAAATAGTTTCAATTAAATTTGCTAAAATTTCGTTCATAAAAATAAAAATTTGAAAAAAAATCCAAAAAAATCGAAGATAGTTTCAATTAAATTTGCTAAAATTTCGTTCATAAAAATTAAAATTTGAAAAAAAATCCAAAAAAATCGAGGATAGTTTCAATTAAATTTACTAAAATTTCGTGCATAAAAATTAAAATTTGAAAAAAAATCCAAAAAATCGAAGACAGTTTCAATTAAATTTGCTAAAATTTCGTTCATAAAAATTAAATTTTGTAAAAAAATCCAAAAAAATCGAAGAGAGTTTCAATTAAATTTGCTAAAATTTCGTTCATAAAAATTAAAATTTTTAAAAAAATCCACAAAAATCGAAGATAGTTTCAATTGAATTTGCTAAAATTTCGATCATAAAAATTAAAATTTGTAAAAAATCCAAAAAAATCGAAGATAGTTTCAATTAAATTTGCTAAAATATCGATCATAAAAATTAAAATTTGTAAAAAATCCAAAAAAATCGAAGATAGTTTCGAATTAATTTGCTAAAATTTCGTTCATAAAAATTAAAATTTGTAAAAAAATCCAAAAAAATCGAAAATAGTTTCAATTAAATTTGCTAAAATTTCGTTCATAAAAATTAAAATTTGTAAAAAAATCCACAAAAATCGAAGATAGATTCAATTGAATTTGCTAAAATTTCGATCATAAAAATTAAAATTTGTAAAAAATCCAAAAAAATGGAAGATAGTTTCAATTAAATTTGCTAAAATATCGATCATAAAAATTAAAATTTGTAAAAAATCCAAAAAAATCGAAGATAGTTTCGAATTAATTTGCTAAAATTTCGTTCATAAAAATTAAAATTTGTAAAAAAATCCAAAAAAATCGAAAATAGTTTCAATTAAATTTGCTAAAATTTCGTTCATAAAAATAAAAATTTGAAAAAAAATCCAAAAAAATCGAAGATAGTTTCAATTAAATTTGCTAAAATTTCGTTCATAAAAATTAAAATTTGTAAAAAAATCCAAAAAAATCGAGGATAGTTTCAATTAAATTTACTAAAATTTCGTGCATAAAAATTAAAATTTGAAAAAAAATTCAAAAAATCGAAGATAGTTTCAATTGAATTTGCTAAAATTTCGTTCATAAAATTTATAATTTGTAAAAAAATCAAAAAAAATCGAAGATAGTTTCGATTAAATTTGCTAAAATATCGATCATAAAAATTAAAATTTGTAAAAAATCCAAAAAAATCGAAGATACTTTCGAATTAATTTGCTAAAATTTCGTCATAAAAATTAAAATTTGTAAAAAAATCCAAAAAAATCGAAGATAGTTTCAATTAAATTTGCTAAAATTTCGTTCATAAAAATTAAAATTTGAAAAAAAATCCAAAAAAATCGAAGATAGTTTCCATTGAATTTGCTAAAATTTCGTTCATAAAAATTAAAATTTGTAAAAAAATCCAAAAAAATCGAAGACAGTTTCAATTAAATTTGCTAAAATTTCGTTCATAAAAATTAAAATTTGTAAAAAAATCCAAAAAAATCGAAGAGAGTTTCAATTAAATTTGCTAAAATTTCGTTCATAAAAATTAAAATTTTTAAAAAAATCCACAAAAATCGAAGATAGTTTCAATTGAATTTGCTAAAATTTCGATCATAAAAATTAAAATTTGTAAAAAATCCAAAAAAATCGAAGATAGTTTCAATTAAATTTGCTAAAATATCGATCATAAAAATTAAAATTTGTAAAAAATCCAAAAAATTCGAAGATAGTTTCGAATTAATTTGCTAAAATTTCGTTCATAAAAATTAAAATTTGTAAAAAAAATCCAAAAAAATCGAAGATAGTTTCAATTAAATTTGCTAAAATTTCGTTCATAAAAATAAAAATTTTAAAAAAAATCCAAAAAAATCGAAGATTGTTTCAATTGAATTTGCTAAAATTTCGTTCATAAAAATTAAAATTTGTAAAAAAATCCAAAAAAATCGAAGACAGTTTCAATTAAATTTGCTAAAATTTCGTTCATAAAAATTAAAATTTGTAAAAAAATCCAAAAAAATCGAAGAGAGTTTCAATTAAATTTGCTAAAATTTCGTTCATAAAAATTAAAATTTGTAAAAAAATCCAAAAAAATCGAAGAGAGTTTCAATTAAATTTGCTAAAATTCGTTCATAAAAATTAAAATTTTTAAAAAATCCACAAAATTCGAAGATAGTTTCAATTCAATTTGCTAAAATTTCGATCATAAAAATTAAAATTTGTAAAAAATCCAAAAAAATCGAAGATAGTTTCAATTAAATTTGCTAAAATATCGATCATAAAAATTAAAATTTGAAAAAAAATCCAAAAAAATCGAAGATAGTTTCAATTGAATTTGCTAAAATTTCGTTCATAAAAATTAAAATTTGTAAAAAAATCCAAAAAAATCGAAGACAGTTTCGAATTAATTTGCTAAAATTTCGTTCATAAAATACTCTCGTTTCAATTAAATTTGCTAAAATTTCGTTCATAAAAATTAAAATTTGTAAAAAAATCCAAAAAAATCGAAGAGAGTTTCAATTAAATTTGCTAAAATTTCGTTCATAAAAATTAAAATTTTTAAAAAAATACACAAAATTCGAAGATAGTTTCAAATGAATTTGCTAAAATATCGAAAATAAAAATTAAAATTTGTAAAAAATCCAAAAAAATCGAAGATAGTTTCAATTAAATTTGCTAAAATATCGATCATAAAAATTAAAATTTGTAAAAAATCAAAAAAAATCGAAGATAGTTTCGAATTAATTTGCTAAAATTTCGTTCATAAAAATTAAAATTTGTAAAAAAATCGAAGATAGTTTCAATTAAATTTGCTAAAATTTCGTTCATAAAAATTAAAATTTGTAAAAAAATCGAAGATAGTTTCAATTGAATTTGCTAAAATTTCGTTCATTAAAATTAAAATTTGTAAAAAATCCAAAAAAATCGAAGACAGTTTCAATTAAATTTGCTAAAAATTCGTTCATAAAAATTAAAATTTGTAAAAAAATCCAAAAAAATCGAAGAGAGTTTCAATTAAATTTGCTAAAATTTCGTTCATAAAAATTAAAATTTGTAAAAAAATCCAAAAAAATCGAAGACAGTTTCAATTAAATTTGCTAAAATTTCGTTCATAAAAATTAAAATTTGTAAAAAAATCCAAAAAAATCGAAGAGAGTTTCAATTAAATTTGCTAAAATTTCGTTCATAAAAATTAAAATTTTTAAAAAAATACACAAAATTCGAAGATAGTTTCAAATGAATTTGCTAAAATATCGAACATAAAAATTAAAATTTGTAAAAAATCCAAAAAAATCGAAGATAGTTTCAATTAAATTTGCTAAAATATCGATCATAAAAATTAAAATTTGTAAAAAATCAAAAAAAATCGAAGATAGTTTCGAATTAATTTGCTAAAATTTCGTTCATAAAAATTAAAATTTGCAAAAAAATCCAAAAAAATCGAAGATAGTTTCAATTAAATTTGCTAAAATTTCGTTCATAAAAATTAAAATTTGTAAAAAAATTAAAGATAGTTTCAATTGAATTTGCAAAAATTTCGTTCATTAAAATTAAAATTTGTAAAAAATCCAAAAAAATCGAAGACAGTTTCAATTAAATATGCTAAAAATTCGTTCATAAAAATTAAAATTTGTAAAAAAATCCAAAAAAATCGAAGAGAGTTTCAATTAAATTTGCTAAAATTTCGTTCATAAAAATTAAAATTTTTTAAAAAATCCACAAAAATCGAAGATAGTTTCAATTGAATTTGCTAAAATTTTGATCATAAAAATTAAAATTTGTAAAAAATCCAAAAAAATCGAAGATAGTTTCGAATTAATTTGCTAAAATTTCGTTCATAAAAATTAAAATTTGTAAAAAAATCCAAAAAATCGAAAATAGTTTCAATAAATTTGCTAAAATTTCGTTCATAAAAATAAAAATTTGAAAAAAAATCCAAAAATATCGAAGATAGTTTCAATTGAATTTGCTAAAATTTCGTTCATAAAAATTAAAATTTGTAAAAAAATCCAAAAAAATCGAAGACAGTTTCAATTAAATTTGCTAAAATTTCGTTCATAAAAATTAAAATTTGTAAAAAAATCGAAGAGAGTTTCAATTAAATTTGCTAAAATTTCGTGCATAAAAATTAAAATTTTTAAAAAAATCCACAAAATCGAAGATAGTTTCAATTGAATTTGCTAAAATTTCGATCATAAAAATTAAAATTTGTAAAAAATCCAAAAAATCGAAGATAGTTCCGATTAAATTTGCTAAAATTTCGTTCATAAAAATTAAAATTTGTAAAAAAATCCAAAAAAATCGAGGATAGTTTCAATTAAATTTACTAAAATTTCGTGCATAAAAATTAAAATTTGAAAAAAAATCCAAAAAATCGAAATAGTTTCAATTGAATTTGCTAAAATTTCGTTCATAAAATTTATAATTTGTAAAAAAATCCAAAAAAATCGAAGATAGTTTCGATTAAATTTGCTAAAATATCGATCATAAAAATTAAAATTTGTAAAAAATCGAAGATAGTTTCAATTGAATTTGCTAAAATTTCGTTCTTTAAAATTAAAATTTGTAAAAAATCCAAAAAAATCGAAGACAGTTTCAATTAAATTTGCTAAAAATTCGTTCATAAAAATTAAAATTTGTAAAAAAATCCAAAAAATCGAAGAGAGTTTCATTTAAATTTGCTAAAATTTCGTTCATAAAAATTAAAATTTTTAAAAAATCCACAAAAATCGAAGATAGTTTCAATTGAATTTGCTAAAATTTCGATCATAAAAATTAAAATTTGTAAAAAATCCAAAAAATCGAAGATAGTTTCAATTAAATTTGCTAAAATTTCGTTCATAAAAATTAAAATTTGTAAAAAAATCCAAAAAAATCGAAGACAGTTTCAATTAAATTTGCTAAAATATCGATCATAAAAATTAAAATTTGTAAAAAATCCAAAAAAATCGAAGATAGTTTCGAATTAATTTGCTAAAATTTCGTTCATAAAAATTAAAATTTGTAAAAAAATCCAAAAAATCGAAGATAGTTTCAATTAAATTTGCTATAATTTCGTTCATAAAAATTATAATTTGAAAAAAAATCCAAAAATCGAAGATAGTTCCGATTAAATTTGCTAAAATTTCGTTCATAAAAATTAAAATTTGTAAAAAAATCAAAAAAATCGAGGATAGTTTCAATTAAATTTACTAAAATTTCGTGCATAAAAATTAAATTTGAAAAAAAATCCAAAAAATCGAAAATAGTTTCAATTGAATTTGCTAAAATTTCGTTCATAAAATTTATAATTTGTAAAAAAATCCAAAAAAATCGAAGATAGTTTCGATTAAATTTGCTAAAATATCGATCATAAAAATTAAAATTTGTAAAAAAATCGAAGATAGTTTCAATTGAATTTGCTAAAATTTCGTTCTTTAAAATTAAAATTTGTAAAAAATCCAAAAAAATCGAAGACAGTTTCAATTAAATTTGCTAAAATTTCGTTCATAAAAATTAAAATTTGTAAAAAAATCCAAAAAAATCGAAGAGAGTTTCAATTAAATTTGCTAAAATTTCGTTCATAAAAATTAAAATTTTAAAAAATCCAAAAAAATCGAAGATAGTTTCAATTAAATTTGCTAAAATATCTATCATAAAAATTAAAATTTGTAAAAAATAAAAAAAAATCGAAGATAGTTTCGAATTAATTTGCTAAAATTTCGTTCATTAAAATTAAAATTTGTAAAAAAATCCAAAAAAATCGAAGACAGTTTCAATTAAATTTGCTAAAAATTCGTTCATAAAATTAAAATTTGTAAAAAATCCAAAAATCGAAGAGAGTTTCAATTAAATTTGCTAAAATTTCGTTCATAAAAATTAAAATTTTTAAAAAAATCCACAAAAATCGAAGATAGTTTCAATTGAATTTGCTAAAATTTCGTTCATAAAAATTAAAATTTGTAAAAAAATCCAAAAAAATCGAAGACAGTTTCAATTAAATTTGCTAAAATTTCGTTCATAAAAATTAAAATTTGTAAAAAAATCCAAAAAAATCGAAGAGAGTTTCAATTAAATTTGCTAAAATTTCGTTCATAAAAATTAAAATTTGTAAAAAATCCAAAAAAATCGAAGATAGTTTCAATTAAATTTGCTAAAATTTCGTTCATAAAAATTAAAATTTGAAAAAAAATCGATGAGAGTTTCAATTAAATTTGCTAAAATTTCGTTCATAAAAATTAAAATTTGTAAAAAAATCCAAAAAAATCGAAGAGAGTTTCAATTAAATTTGCTAAAAGTTCGTTCATAAAAATTAAAATTTTTAAAAAAATCCACAAAAATCGAAGATAGTTTCAATTGAATTTGCTAAAATTTCGATCATAAAAATTAAAATTTGTAAAAATCCAAAAAAATCGAAAATAGTTCCGATTAAATTTGCTAAAATTTCGTTCATAAAAATTAAAATTTGTAAAAAGTCCAAAAAAATCGAGGATAGTTTCAATTAAATTTACTAAATTTCGTGCATAAAAATTAAAATTTGAAAAAAAATCCAAAAAATCGAAGATAGTTTCAATTGAATTTGCTAAAATTTCGTTCATAAAATTTATAATTTGTAAAAAAATCCAAAAAAATCGAAGATAGTTTCGATTAAATTTGCTAAAATATTGATCATAAAAATTAAAATTTGTAAAAATCCAAAAAAATCGAAGATAGTTTCGAATTAATTTACTAAAATTTCGTTCATAAAAATTAAAATTTGTAAAAAAATCCAAAAAATCGAAGATAGTTTCAATTAAATTTGCTATAATTTCGTTCATAAAAATTATAATTTGAAAAAAATCCAAAAAATCGAAGATAGTTTCAATTGAATTTGCTAAAATTTCGTTCATAAAAATTAAAATTTGTAAAAAAATCCAAAAAAATCGAAGACAGTTTGAATTAAATTTGCTAAAATTTCGTTCATAAAAATTAAAATTTGTAAAAAAATACAAAAAAATCGAAGAGAGTTTCAATTAAATTTGCTAAAATTTCGTTCATAAAAATTAAAATTTTTAAAAAAATCCACAAAAATCGAAGATAGTTTCAATTGAATTTGCTAAAATTTCGATCATAAAAATTAAAATTTGTAAAAAATCCAAAAAATCGAAGACAGTTTAAATTAAATTTGCTAAAATTTCGTTCATAAAAATTAAAATTTGTAAAAAAATCCAAAAAATCGAAGAGAGTTTCAATTAAATTTGCTAAAATTTCGTTCATAAAAATTAAAATTTTTTAAAAAATCCACAAAATCGAAGATAGTTTCAATTGAATTTGCTAAATTTCGATCATAAAATTAAAATTTGTAAAAAATCCAAAAAATCGAAGATAGTTTCGAATTAATTTGCTAAAATTTCGTTCATAAAAATTAAAATTTGTAAAAAATCCAAAAAAATCGAAAATAGTTTCAATTAAATTTGCTAAAATTTCGTTCATAAAAATAAAAATTTGAAAAAAAATCCAAAAAAATCGAAGATAGTTTCAATTGAATTTGCTAAAATTTCGTTCATAAAAATTAAAATTTGTAAAAAAATCCAAAAAAATCGAAGACAGTTTCAATTAAATTTGCTAAAATTTCGTTCATAAAAATTAAAATTTGTAAAAAAATCCAAAAAAATCGAAGACAGTTTCAATTAAATTTGCTAAAAATTCGTTCATAAAAATTAAAATTTGTAAAAAATCCAAAAAATCGAAGAGAGTTTCAATTAAATTTGCTAAAATTTCGTTCATAAAAATTAAAATTTTTAAAAAATCCACAAAAATCGAAGATAGTTTCAATTGAATTTGCTAAAATTTCGATCATAAAAATTAAAATTTGTAAAAAATCCAAAAAAATCGAAGATAGTTCCGATTAAATTTGCTAAAATTTCGTTCATAAAAATTAAAATTTGTAAAAAAATCCAAAAAATCGAGGATAGTTTCAATTAAATTTACTAAAATTTCGTGCATAAAAATTAAAATTTGAAAAAAAAAAACAAAAAATCGAAAATAGTTTCAATTGAATTTGCTAAAATTTCGTTCATAAAATTTAAAATTTGTAAAAAAATCCAAAAAAATCGAAGATAGTTTCGATTAAATTTGCTAAAATATCGATCATTAAAATTAAAATTTGTAACAAATCTAAAAAATTGAAGATAGTTTCGAATTAATTTGCTAAATTTCGTCATAAAAATTAAAATTTGTAAAAAAATCCAAAAAAATCGAAGATAGTTTCAATTAAATTTGCTAAAATTTCGTTCATAAAAATTAAAATTTGAAAAAAATCGATGAGAGTTTCAATTAATTTGCTAAAATTTCGTTCATAAAAATTAAAATTTGTAAAAAAATCCAAAAAAATCGAAGAGAGTTTCAATTAAATTTGCTAAAATATTGATCATAAAAATTAAAATTTGTAAAAAATCCAAAAAAAATTGAAGATAGTTTCAATTAAATTTGCTAAAATATCGATCATAAAAATTAAAATTTGTAAAAAATCCAAAAAAATCGAAGATAGTTTCGAATTAATTTGCTAAAATTTCGTTCATAAAAATTAAAATTTGTAAAAAAATCCAAAAAAATCGAAAATAGTTTCAATTAAATTTGCTAAAATTTCGTTCATAAAAATAAAAATTTGAAAAAAAATCCAAAAAAATCGAAGATAGTTTCAATTGAATTTGCTAAAATTTCGTTCATAAAAATTAAAATTTGTAAAAAAATCCAAAAAAATCGAAGATAGTTTCAATTAAATTTGCTAAAATTTCGTTCATAAAATTAAAATTTGAAAAAAAATCCAAAAAATCGAAGATAGTTTCAATTGAATTTGCTAAAATTTCGTTCATAAAATTAAAATTTGTAAAAAAATCCAAAAAAATCGAAGACAGTTTCAATTAAATTTGCTAAAATTTCGTTCATAAAAATTAAAATTTGTAAAAAAATCCAAAAAAATCGAAGAGAGTTTCAATTAAATTTGCTAAAATTTCGTTCATTAAAAATTAAAATTTTTAAAAAAATCCACAAAATCGAAGATAGTTTCAATTGAATTTGCTAAAATTTGGATCATAAAATTAAAATTTGTAAAAAATCCAAAAAAATCGAAGACAGTTTCAATTAAATTTGCTAAAATTTCGTTCATAAAAATTAAAATTTGTAAAAAATCCAAAAAAATCGAAGAGAGTTTCAATTAAATTTGCTAAAATTTCGTTCATAAAAATTAAAATTTTTAAAAAAATCCACAAAAATCGAAGATAGTTTCAATTGAATTTGCTAAAATTTCGATCATAAAAATTAAAATTTGTAAAAAATCCAAAAAATCGAAGATAGTTTCAATTAAATTTGCTAAGATATCGATCATAAAAATTAAAATTTGTAAAAAATCCAAAAAATCGAGATAGTTTCGAATTAATTTGCTAAATTTCGTTCATAAAAATTAAAATTTGTAAAAAAATCCAAAAAAATCGAAAATAGTTTCAATTAAATTTGCTAAAATTTCGTTCATAAAAATAAAAATTTGAAAAAAAATCCAAAAAAATCGAAGATAGTTTCAATTGAATTTGCTAAAATTTCGTTCATAAAAATTAAAATTTGTAAAAAAATCCAAAAAAATCGAAGACAGTTTCAATTAAATTTGATAAAATTTCGTTCATAAAAATTAAAATTTGTAAAAAAATCCAAAAAAATCGAAGAGAGTTTCAATTAAATTTGCTAAAATTTCGTTCATAAAAATTAAAATTTTTAAAAAAATCCACAAAAATCGAAGATAGTTTCAATTGAATTTGCTAAAATTTCGATCATAAAAATTAAAATTTGAAAAAAATTCGATGAGAGTTTCAATTAAATTTGCTAAAATTTCGTTCATAAAAATTAAAATTTGTAAAAAAATCCAAAAAAATCGAAGAGAGTTTCAATTAAATTTGCTAAAAGTTCGTTCATAAAAATTAAAATTTTTAAAAAAATCCACAAAAATCGAAGATAGTTTCAATTGAATTTGCTAAATTTCGATCATAAAAATTAAAATTTGTAAAAAATCCAAAAAAATCGAAGATAGTTCCGATTAAATTTGCTAAAATTTCGTTCATAAAATTAAAATTTGTAAAAAAATCCAAAAATCGAGGATAGTTTCAATTAAATTTACTAAAATTTCGTGCATAAAAATTAAAATTTGAAAAAAAATCCAAAAATCGAAGATAGTTTCAATTGAATTTGCTAAAATTTCGTTCATAAAATTTATAATTTGTAAAAAAATCAAAAAAAATCGAAGATAGTTTCGATTAAATTTGCTAAAATATTGATCATAAAAATTAAAATTTGTAAAAAATCCAAAAAAATCGAAGATAGTTTCGAATTAATTTACTAAAATTTCGTTCATAAAAATTAAAATTTGTAAAAAAATCCAAAAAAATCGAAGATAGTTTCAATTAAATTTGCTAAAATTTCGTTCATAAAAATTAAAATTTGAAAAAAATCCAAAAAATCGAAGATAGTTTCAATTGAATTTGCTAAAATATCGATCATAAAAATTAAATTTGTAAAAAATCCAAAAAATCGAAGATAGTTTCGAATTAATTTGCTAAAATTTCGTTCATAAAAATTAAAATTTGTAAAAAAATCCAAAAAAATCGAAGAGAGTTTCAATTAAATTTGCTAAAATTTCGTTCATAAAAATTAAAATTTTTAAAAAAATCCACAAAAATCGAAGATAGTTTCAATTGAATTTGCTAAAATTTCGATCATAAAATTAAAATTTGTAAAAAATCCAAAAAAATCGAAGATAGTTTCAATTAAATTTGCTAAAATATCGATCATAAAAATTAAAATTTGTAAAAAATCCAAAAAAATCGAAGATAGTTTCGAATTAATTTGCTAAAATTTCGTTCATAAAAATTAAAATTTGTAAAAAAATCCAAAAAAATCGAAAATAGTTTCAATTAAATTTGCTAAAATTTCGTTAATAAAAATAAAAATTTGAAAAAAAATCCAAAAAAATCGAAGATAGTTTCAATTGAATTTGCTAAAATTTCGTTCATAAAAATTAAAATTTGTAAAAAAATCCAAAAAAATCGAAGACAGTTTCAATTAAATTTGCTAAAATTTCGTTCATAAAATTTATAATTTGTAAAAAAATCCAAAAAAATCGAAGATAGTTTCGATTAAATTTGCTAAAATATCGATCATAAAAATTAAAATTTGTAAAAAAATCGAAGATAGTTTCAATTGAATTTGCTAAAATTTCGTTCTTTAAAATTAAAATTTGTAAAAAATCCAAAAAAATCGAAGACAGTTTCAATTAAATTTGCTAAAATTTCGTTCATAAAAATTAAAATTTGTAAAAAAATCCAAAAAAATCGAAGAGAGTTTCAATTAAATTTGCTAAAATTTCGTTCATAAAAATTAAAATTTTTAAAAAAATCCAAAAAAATCGAAGATAGTTTCAATTAAATTTGCTAAAATATCTATCATAAAAATTAAAATTTGTAAAAAATAAAAAAAAATCGAAGATAGTTTCGAATTAATTTGCTAAAATTTCGTTCATTAAAATTAAAATTTGTAAAAAAATCCAAAAAAATCGAAGACAGTTTCAATTAAATTTGCTAAAAATTCGTTCATAAAAATTAAAATTTGTAAAAAATCCAAAAAATCGAAGAGAGTTTCAATTAAATTTGCTAAAATTTCGTTCATAAAAATTAAAATTTTTAAAAAAATCCACAAAAATCGAAGATAGTTTCAATTGAATTTGCTAAAATTTCGTTCATAAAAATTAAAATTTGTAAAAAAATCCAAAAAAATCGAAGACAGTTTCAATTAAATTTGCTAAAATTTCGTTCATAAAAATTAAAATTTGTAAAAAAATCCAAAAAAATCGAAGAGAGTTTCAATTAAATTTGCTAAAATTTCGTTCATAAAAATTAAAATTTTTAAAAAAATCCACAAAAATCGAAGATAGTTTCAATTGAATTTGCTAAAATTTCGATCATAAAAATTAAAATTTGTAAAAAATCCAAAAAAATCGAAGATAGTTCCGATTAAATTTGCTAAAATTTCGTTCATAAAAATTAAAATTTGTAAAAAAATCCAAAAAAATCGAGGATAGTTTCAATTAAATTTACTAAAATTTCGTGCATAAAAATTAAAATTTGAAAAAAAATCCAAAAAATCGAAAATAGTTTCAATTGAATTTGCTAAAATTTCGTTCATAAAATTTATAATTTGTAAAAAAATCCAAAAAAATCGAAGATAGTTTCGATTAAATTTGCTAAAATATCGATCATAAAAATTAAAATTTGTAAAAAATCCAAAAAAATCGAAGATAGTTTCGAATTAATTTGCTAAAATTTCGTTCATAAAAATTAAAATTTGTAAAAAAATCCAAAAAAATCGAAGATAGTTTCAATTAAATTTGCTAAAATTTCGTTCATAAAAATTAAAATTTGAAAAAAAATCGATGAGAGTTTCAATTAAATTTGCTAAAATTTCGTTCATAAAAATTAAAATTTGTAAAAAAATCCAAAAAAATCGAAGAGAGTTTCAATTAAATTTGCTAAAAGTTCGTTCATAAAAATTAAAATTTTTAAAAAAATCCACAAAAATCGAAGATAGTTTCAATTGAATTTGCTAAAATTTCGATCATAAAAATTAAAATTTGTAAAAAATCCAAAAAAATCGAAGATAGTTCCGATTAAATTTGCTAAAATTTCGTTCATAAAAATTAAAATTTGTAAAAAATTCCAAAAAAATCGAGGATAGTTTCAATTAAATTTACTAAAATTTCGTGCATAAAAATTAAAATTTGAAAAAAAATCCAAAAAATCGAAGATAGTTTCAATTGAATTTGCTAAAATTTCGTTCATAAAATTTATAATTTGTAAAAAAATCCAAAAAAATCGAAGATAGTTTCGATTAAATTTGCTAAAATATTGATCATAAAAATTAAAATTTGTAAAAAATCCAAAAAAATCGAAGATAGTTTCGAATTAATTTACTAAAATTTCGTTCATAAAAATTAAAATTTGTAAAAAAATCCAAAAAAATCGAAGATAGTTTCAATTAAATTTGCTATAATTTCGTTCATAAAAATTATAATTTGAAAAAAAATCCAAAAAATCGAAGATAGTTTCAATTGAATTTGCTAAAATTTCGTTCATAAAAATTAAAATTTGTAAAAAAATCCAAAAAAATCGAAGACAGTTTGAATTAAATTTGCTAAAATTTCGTTCATAAAAATTAAAATTTGTAAAAAAATACAAAAAAATCGAAGAGAGTTTCAATTAAATTTGCTAAAATTTCGTTCATAAAAATTAAAATTTTTAAAAAAATCCACAAAAATCGAAGATAGTTTCAATTGAATTTGCTAAAATTTCGATCATAAAAATTAAAATTTGTAAAAAAATCCAAAAAAATCGAAGACAGTTTAAATTAAATTTGCTAAAATTTCGTTCATAAAAATTAAAATTTGTAAAAAAATCCAAAAAAATCGAAGAGAGTTTCAATTAAATTTGCAGAAATTTCGTTCATAAAAATTACAATTTTTTAAAAAATCCACAAAAATCGAAGATAGTTTCAATTGAATTTGCTAAAATTTCGATCATAAAAATTAAAATTTGTAAAAAATCCAAAAAAATCGAAGATAGTTTCGAATTAATTTGCTAAAATTTCGTTCATAAAAATTAAAATTTGTAAAAAAATCCAAAAAAATCGAAAATAGTTTCAATTAAATTTGCTAAAATTTCGTTCATAAAAATAAAAATTTGAAAAAAAATCCAAAAAAATCGAAGATAGTTTCAATTGAATTTGCTAAAATTTCGTTCATAAAAATTAAAATTTGTAAAAAAATCCAAAAAAATCGAAGACAGTTTCAATTAAATTTGCTAAAATTTCGTTCATAAAAATTAAAATTTGTAAAAAAATCCAAAAAAATCGAAGACAGTTTCAATTAAATTTGCTAAAAATTAGTTCATAAAAATTAAAATTTGTAAAAAAATCCAAAAAATCGAAGAGAGTTTCAATTAAATTTGCTAAAATTTCGTTCATAAAAATTAAAATTTTTAAAAAAATCCACAAAAATCGAAGATAGTTTCAATTGAATTTGCTAAAATTTCGATCATAAAAATTAAAATTTGTAAAAAATCCAAAAAAATCGAAGATAGTTCCGATTAAATTTGCTAAAATTTCGTTCATAAAAATTAAAATTTGTAAAAAAATCCAAAAAAATCGAGGATAGTTTCAATTAAATTTACTAAAATTTCGTGCATAAAAATTAAAATTTGAAAAAAAATCCAAAAAATCGAAAATAGTTTCAATTGAATTTGCTAAAATTTCGTTCATAAAATTTATAATTTGTAAAAAAATCCAAAAAAATCGAAGATAGTTTCGATTAAATTTGCTAAAATATCGATCATAAAAATTAAAATTTGTAAAAAATCCAAAAAAATCGAAGATAGTTTCGAATTAATTTGCTAAAATTTCGTTCATAAAAATTAAAATTTGTAAAAAAATCCAAAAAAATCGAAGATAGTTTCAATTAAATTTGCTAAAATTTCGTTCATAAAAATTAAAATTTGAAAAAAAATCGATGAGAGTTTCAATTAAATTTGCTAAAATTTCGTTCATAAAAATTAAAATTTGTAAAAAAATCCAAAAAAATCGAAGAGAGTTTCAATTAAATTTGCTAAAATTTCGATCATAAAAATTAAAATTTGTAAAAAATCCAAAAAAATCGAAGATAGTTTCAATTAAATTTGCTAAAATATCGATCATAAAAATTAAAATTTGTAAAAAATCCAAAAAAATCGAAGATAGTTTCGAATTAGTTTGCTAAAATTTCGTTCATAAAAATTAAAATTTGTAAAAAAATCCAAAAAAATCGAAAATAGTTTCAATTAAATTTGCTAAAATTTCGTTCATAAAAATAAAAATTTGAAAAAAAATCCAAAAAAATCGAAGATAGTTTCAATTAAATTTGCTAAAATTTCGTTCATAAAAATTAAAATTTGTAAAAAAATCCAAAAAAATCGAGGATAGTTTCAATTAAATTTACTAAAATTTCGTGCATAAAAATTAAAATTTGAAAAAAAATCCAAAAAATCGAAGATAGTTTCAATTGAATTTGCTAAAATTTCGTTCATAAAATTTATAATTTGTAAAAAAATCCAAAAAAATCGAAGATAGTTTCGATTAAATTTGCTAAAATATCGATCATAAAAATTAAAATTTGTAAAAAATCCAAAAAAATCGAAGATACTTTCGAATTAATTTGCTAAAATTTCGTTCATAAAAATTAAAATTTGTAAAAAAATCCAAAAAAATCGAAGATAGTTTCAATTAAATTTGCTAAAATTTCGTTCATAAAAATTAAAATTTGAAAAAAAATCCAAAAAAATCGAAGATAGTTTCCATTGAATTTGCTAAAATTTCGTTCATAAAAATTAAAATTTGTAAAAAAATCCAAAAAAATCGAAGACAGTTTCAATTAAATTTGCTAAAATTTCGTTCATAAAAATTAAAATTTGTAAAAAAATCCAAAAAAATCGAAGAGAGTTTCAATTAAATTTGCTAAAATTTCGTTCATAAAAATTAAAATTTTTAAAAAAATCCACAAAAATCGAAGATAGTTTCAATTGAATTTGCTAAAATTTCGATCATAAAAATTAAAATTTGTAAAAAATCCAAAAAAATCGAAGATAGTTTCAATTAAATTTGCTAAAATATCGATCATAAAAATTAAAATTTGTAAAAAATCCAAAAAAATCGAAGATAGTTTCGAATTAATTTGCTAAAATTTCGTTCATAAAAATTAAAATTTGTAAAAAAATCCAAAAAAATCGAAAATAGTTTCAATTAAATTTGCTAAAATTTCGTTCATAAAAATAAAAATTTGAAAAAAAATCCAAAAAAATCGAAGATAGTTTCAATTAAATTTGCTAAAATTTCGTTCATAAAAATTAAAATTTGTAAAAAAATCCAAAAAAATCGAGGATAGTTTCAATTAAATTTACTAAAATTTCGTGCATAAAAATTAAAATTTGAAAAAAAATCCAAAAAATCGAAGATAGTTTCAATTGAATTTGCTAAAATTTCGTTCATAAAAATTAAAATTTGTAAAAAAATCCAAAAAAATCGAAGACAGTTTCAATTAAATTTGCTAAAATTTCGTTCATAAAAATTAAAATTTGTAAAAAAATCCAAAAAAATCGAAGAGAGTTTCAATTAAATTTGCTAAAATGTCGTTCATAAAAATTAAAATTTTTAAAAAAATCCACAAAAATCGAAGATAGTTTCAATTGAATTTGCTAAAATTTCGATCATAAAAATTAAAATTTGTAAAAAATCCAAAAAAATCGAAGATAGTTTCAATTAAATTTGCTAAAATATCGATCATAAAAATTAAAATTTGTAAAAAATCCAAAAAAATCGAAGATTGTTTCGAATTAATTTGCTAAAATTTCGTTCATAAAAATTAAAATTTGTAAAAAAATCCAAAAAAATCGAAGATAGTTTCAATTAAATTTGCTAAAATATCGATCATAAAAATTAAAATTTGTAAAAAATCCAAAAAAATCGAAGATAGTTTCAATTAAATTTGCTAAAATATCGATCATAAAAATTAAAATTTGTAAAAAATCCAAAAAAATCGAAGATACTTTCGAATTAATTTGCTAAAATTTCGTTCATAAAAATTAAAATTTGTAAAAAAATCCAAAAAAATCGAAGATAGTTTCAATTAAATTTGCTAAAATTTCGTTCATAAAAATTAAAATTTTTAAAAAAATCCACAAAAATCGAAGATAGTTTCAATTGAATTTGCTAAAATTTCGTTCATAAAATTTATAATTTGTAAAAAAATCCAAAAAAATCGAAGATAGTTTCGATTAAATTTGCTAAAATATCGATCATAAAAATTAAAATTTGTAAAAAATCCAAAAAAATCGAAGATAGTTTCGAATTAATTTCCTAAAATTTCGTTCATAAAAATTAAAATTTGTAAAAAAATCCAAAAAAATCGAAGATAGTTTCAATTGAATTTGCTAAAATTTCGTTCATAAAATTTATAATTTGTAAAAAAATCCAAAAAAATCGAAGATAGTTTCGATTAAATTTGCTAAAATATCGATCATAAAAATTAAAATTTGTAAAAAATCCAAAAAAATCGAAGATAGTTTCGAATTAATTTGCTAAAATTTCGTTCATAAAATTTATAATTTGTAAAAAAATCCAAAAAAATCGAAGATAGTTTCAATTAAATTTGCTAAAATTTCGTTCATAAAAATTAAAATTTTTAAAAAAATCCCCAAAAATCGAAGATAGCTTCAATTAAATTTGCTAAAATTTCGATCATAAAAATTAAAATTTGTAAAAAATCGAAAAAAATCGATGATAATTTCGATTAAATTTGCTAAAATTTCGTTCATAAAAATTAAAATTTGTAAAAAAATCCCCAAAAATCGAAGATAGTTTCAATTGAATTTGCTAAAATTTCGATCATAAAAATTAAAATTTGAGAAAAATCCAAAAAAATCGAAGATAGTTTCGATTAAATTTGCTAAAATATCGATCATAAAAATTAAAATTTGTAAAAAATCCAAAAAAATCGAAGATAGTTTCGAATTAATTTGCTAAAATTTCGTTCATAAAAATTAAAATTTGTAAAAAAATCCAAAAAAATCGAAGATAGTTTCAATTAAATTTGCTAAAATTTCGTTCATAAAAATTAAAATTTGAAAAAAAATCCAAAAAAATCGAAGACAGTTTCAATTAAATTTGCTAAAATTTCGTTCATAAAAATTAAAATTTGTAAAAAAATCCAAAAAAATCGAAGAGAGTTTCAATTAAATTTGCTAAAATTTCGTTCATAAAAATTAAAATTTTTAAAAAAATTCTCAAAAATCGAAGATAGTTTCAATTGAATTTGCTAAAATTTCGATGATAAAAATTAAAATTTGTAAAAAATCCAAAAAAATCGAAGATAGTTCCGATTAAATTTGCTAAAATTTCGATCATAAAAATTAAAATTTGTAAAAAAATCCAAAAAAATCGAAGACAGTTTCAATTAAATTTGCTAAAATTTCGTTCATAAAAATTAAAATTTGTAAAAAAATCCAAAAAAATCGAAGACAGTTTCAATTAAATTTGCTAAAATTTCGTTCATAAAAATTAAAATTTGTAAAAAAATCCAAAAAAATCGAAGAGAGTTTCAATTAAATTTGCTAAAATTTCGTTCATAAAAATTAAAATTTTTAAAAAAATCCACAAAAATCGAAGATAGTTTCAATTGAATTTGCTAAAATTTCGATCATAAAAATTAAAATTTGTAAAAAATCAAAAAAAATCGAAGATAGTTTCAATTAAATTTGCTAAAATATCGATCATAAAAATTAAAATTTGTAAAAAATCCAAAAAAATCGAAGATAGTTTCGAATTAATTTGCTAAAATTTCGTTCATAAAAATTAAAATTTGTAAAAAAATCCAAAAAAATCGAAGATAGTTTCAAATAAATTTGCTAAAATTTCGTTCATAAAAATTAAAAAAATTTGAAAAAAAATCCAAAAAAATCGAAGATAGTTTCAATTGAATTTGCTAAAATTTCGTTCATAAAAATTAAAATTTGTAAAAAAATCCAAAAAAATCGAAGACAGTTTCAATTAAATTTGCCAAAATTTCGTTCATAAAAATTAAAATTTGTAAAAAAATCCAAAAAAATCGAAGAGAGTTTCAATTAAATTTGCTAAAATTTCGTTCATAAAAATTAAAATTTTTAAAAAAATCCACAAAAATCGAAGATAGTTTCAATTGAATTTGCTAAAATTTCGATCATAAAAATTAAAATTTGTAAAAAATCCAAAAAAATCGAAGATAGTTTCAATTGAATTTGCTAAAATTTCGATCATAAAAATTAAAATTTGTAAAAAATCCAAAAAAATCGAAGATAGTTTCGAATTAATTTGCTAAAATTTCGTTCATAAAAATTAAAACTTGTAAAAAAATCCAAAAAAATCGAAAATAGTTTCAATTAAATTTGCTAAAATTTCGTTCATAAAAATAAAAATTTGAAAAAAAATCCAAAAAAATCGAAGATAGTTTCAATTGAATTTGCTAAAATTTCGATCATAAAAATTAAAATTTGTAAAAATCCAAAAAATCGACGATAGTTCCGATTAAATTTGCTGAAATTTCGTTCATAAAAATTAAAATTTGTAAAAAAATCCAAAAAAATCGAGGATAGTTTCAATTAATTTACTAAAATTTCGTGCATAAAAATTAAAATTTGAAAAAAAATCCAAAAAATCGAAGATAGTTTCAATTGAATTTGCTAAAATTTCGTTCATAAAATTTATAATTTGTAAAAAAATCAAAAAAATCGAAGATAGTTTCGATTAAATTTGCTAAAATATCGATCATAAAAATTAAAATTTGTAAAAAATCCAAAAAAATCGAAGATAGTTTCGAATTAATTTGCTAAAATTTCGTTCATAAAAATTAAAATTTGTAAAAAAATCCAAAAAAATCGAAGATAGTTTCAATTAAATTTTCTAAAATTTCGTTCATAAAAATTTAAATTTGGAAAAAAATCCAAAAAAATCGAAGATAGTTTCAATTGAATTTGCTAAAATTTCGTTCATAAAAATTAAAATTTGTAAAAAAATCCAAAAAAATCGAAGACAGTTTCAATTAAATTTGCTAAAATTTCGTTCATAAAAATTAAAATTTGTAAAAAAATCCAAAAAAATCGAAGAGAGTTTCAATTAAATTTGCTAAAATTTCGTTCATAAAAATTAAAATTTTTAAAAAAATCCACAAAAATCGAAGATAGTTTCAATTGAATTTGCTAAAATTTCGATCATAAAAATTAAAATTTGTAAAAAATCCAAAAAAATCGAAGATAGTTTCAATTAAATTTGCTAAAATATCGATCATAAAAATAAAAATTTGTAAAAAATCCAAAAAAATCGAAGATAGTTTCGAATTAATTTGCTAAAATTTCGTTCATAAAAATTAAAATTTGTAAAAAAATCCAAAAAAATCGAAAATAGTTTCAATTGAATTTGCTAAAATTTCGATCATAAAAATTAAAATTTGTAAAAAATCCAAAAAAATCGAAGATAGTTTCAATTAAATTTGCTAAAATTTCGATAATAAAAATTAAAATATGTAAAAAATCGAAAAAAATCGATGATAATTTCGATTAAATTTGCTAAAATTTCGTTCATAAAAATTAAAATTTGTAAAAAAATCCCCAAAAATCGAAGATAGTTTCAATTGAATTTGCTAAAATTTCGATCATAAAAATTAAAATTTGAAAAAAATCCAAAAAAATCGAAGATAGTTTCGATTAAATTTGCTAAAATATCGATCATAAAAATTAAAATTTGTAAAAAATCCAAAAAAATCGAAGATAGTTTCGAATTAATTTGCTAAAATTTCGTTCATAAAAATTAAAATTTGTAAAAAAATCCAAAAAAATCGAAGATAGTTTCAATTGAATTTGCTAAAATTTCGATCATTAAAATTAAAATTTGTAAAAAATCCAAAAAAATCGAAGATAGTTTCAATTAAATTTGCTAAAATTTTCGATCATAAAAATTAAAATTTGTAAAAAATCGAAAAAAATCGATGATAATTTCGATTAAATTTGCTAAAATTTCGTTCATAAAAATTAAAATTTGTAAAAAAATCCCCAAAAATCGAAGATAGTTTCAATTGAATTTGCTAAAATTTCGATCATAAAAATTAAAATTTGAAAAAAATCCAAAAAAATCGAAGATAGTTTCGATTAAATTTGCTGAAATATCGATAATAAAAATTAAAATTTGTAAAAAATCCAAAAAAATCGAAGATAGATTCGAATTAATTTGCTAAAATTTCGTTCATAAAAATTAAAATTGGTAAAAAATCCAAAAAAATCGAAGATAGTTTCAATTAAATTTGCTAAAATTTCGTTCATAAAAATTAAAATTGGAAAAAAAATCCAAAAAAATCGAAGATAGTTTCAATTGAATTTGCTAAAATTTCGTTCATAAAAATTAAAATTTGTAAAAAAATCCAAAAAAATCGAAGACAGTTTCAATTAAATTTGCTAAAATTTCGTTCATAAAAATTAAAATTTGTAAAAAAATCCAAAAAAATCGAAGAGAGTTTCAATTAAATTTGCTAAAATTTCGTTCATAAAAATTAAAATTTTTAAAAAAAATCCACAAAAATCGAAGATAGTTTTAATTGAATTTGCTAAAATTTCGATCATAAAAATTAAAATTTGTAAAAAATCCAAAAAAATCGAAGATAGTTTCGATTAAATTTGCTAAAATTTCGTTCATAAAAATTAAAATTTGTAAAAAAATCCCAAAAAATCGAAGATAGTTTCAATTGAATTTGCTAAAATTTCGATCATAAAAATTAAAATTGAAAAAAATCCAAAAAAATCGAAGATAGTTTCGATTAAATTTGCGAAAATATCGATCATAAAAATTAAAATTTGTAAAAAATCCAAAAAAATCGAAGATAGTTTCGAATTAATTTGCTAAAATTTCGTTCATAAAAATTAAAATTTTTAAAAAATCCAAAAAAATCGAAGATAGTTTCAATTAAATTTGCTAAAATTTCGTTCATAAAAATTAAAATTTGAAAAAAATCCAAAAAAATCGAAGATAGTTTCAATTGAATTTGCTAAAATTTCGTTCATAAAAATTAAGATTTGTAAAAAAATCCAAAATAATCGAAGACAGTTTCAATTAAATTTGCTAAAATTTCGTTCATAAAAATTAAAATTTGTAAAAAAATCCAAAAAAATCGAAGATAGTTTCAATTGAATTTGCTAAAATTTCGATCATAAAAATTAAAATTTGTAAAAAATCCAAAAAAATCGAAGATAGTTTCAATTAAATTTGATAAAATATCGATCATAAAAATTAAAATTTGTAAAAAATCCAAAAAAATCGAAGATAGTTTCGAATTAATTTGCTAAAATTTCGTTCATAAAAATTAAAATTTGTAAAAAATCCAAAAAAATCGAAGATAGTTCCGATTAAATTTGCTAAAATTTCGTTCATAAAAATTAAAATTTGTAAAAAATCCAAAAAAATCGAGGATAGTTTCAATTAAATTTACTAAAATTTCGTGCATAAAAATTAAAATTTGAAAAAAAATCCAAAAAATCGAAAATAGTTTCAATTGAATTTGCTAAAATTTCGTTCATAAAATTTATAATTTGTAAAAAAATCCAAAAAAATCGAAGATAGTTTCGATTAAATTTGCTAAAATATCGATCATAAAGTTAAAATTTGTAAAAAATCCAAAAAAATCGAAGATAGTTTCGAATTAATTTGCTAAAATTTCGTTCATAAAAATTAAAATTTGTAAAAAAATCGAAGATAGTTTCAATTAAATTTGCTAAAATTTCGTTCATAAAAATTAAAATTTGAAAAAAAATCCAAAAAAATCGAATATAGTTTCAATTGAATTTGCTAAAATTTCGTTCATAAAAATTAAAATTTGTAAAAAAATCCAAAAAAATCGAAGAGAGTTTAAATTAAATTTGCTAAAATTTCGTTCATAAAAATTAAAATTTTTAAAAAAATCCACAAAAATCGAAGATAGTTTCAATTGAATTTGCTAAAATTTCGATCATAAAAATTAAAATTTGTAAAAAATCCAAAAAAATCGAAGATAGTTTCAATTAAATTTGCTAAAATATCGATCATAAAAATTAAAATTTGTAAAAAATCCAAAAAAATCGAAGATAGTTTCGAATTAATTTGCTAAAATTTCGTTTTAATAAAAATTAAAATTTGTAAAAAAATCCAAAAATATCGAAAATAGTTTCAATTAAATTTGCTAAAATTTCGTTCATAAAAATAAAAATTTGAAAAAAAATCCAAAAAATCGAAGACAGTTTCAATTAAATTTGCTAAAATTTCGTTCATAAAATTAAAATTTGTAAAAAAATCCAAAAAAAATCGAAGAGAGTTTCATATAAATTTGCTAAAATTTCGTTCATAAAAATTAAAATTTTTAAAAAAATCCACAAAAATCGAAGATAGTTTCAATTGAATTTGCTAAATTTCGATCATAAAAATTAAAATTTGTAAAAAATCCAAAAAAATCGAAGATAGTTCCGATTAAATTTGCTAAAATTTCGTTCATAAAAATTAAAATTTGTAAAAAAATCCAAAAAAATCGAGGATAGTTTCAATTAAATTTACTAAAATTTCGTGCATAAAAATTAAAATTTGAAAAAAAATCAAAAAAATCGAAGATAGTTTCAATTGAATTTGCTAAAATTTCGTTCATAAAATTTATAATTTGTAAAAAAATCCAAAAAAATCGAAGATAGTTTCGATTAAATTTGCTAAAATATCGATCATAAAAATTAAAATTTGTAAAAAATCCAAAAAAATCGAAGATAGTTTCGAATTAATTTGCTAAAATTTCGTTCATAAAAATTAAAATTTGTAAAAAAATCCAAAAAAATCGAAGATAGTTTCAATTAAATTTTCTAAAATTTCGTTCATAAAAATTAAAATTTTGAAAAAAATCGAAGATAGTTTCAATTGAATTTGCTAAAATTTCGTTCATAAAAATTAAAATTTGTAAAAAAATCCAAAAAAATCGAAGACTGTTTCAATTAAATTTGCTGAAATTTCGTTCATAAAAATTAAAATTTGTAAAAAAATCCAAAAAATCGAAGAGAGTTTCAATTAAATTTGCTAAAATTTCGTTCATAAAAATTAAAATTTTTAAAAAAATCCACAAAAATCGAAGATAGTTTCAATTGAATTTGCTAAAATTTCGATCATAAAAATTAAAATTTGTAAAAAATCCAAAAAAATCGAAGATAGTTTCAATTAAATTTGCTAAAATTCGATCATAAAAATTAAAATTTGTAAAAAATCCAAAAAAAATCGAAGATAGTTTCGAATTAATTTTGCTAAAATTTCGTTCATAAAAATTAAAATTTGTAAAAAAATCCAAAAAAATCGAAAATAGTTACAATTAAATTTGCTAAAATTTCGTTCATAAAAATAAAAATTTGAAAAAAAATCCAAAAAAATCGAAGATAGTTTCAATTGAATTTGCTAAAATTTCGATCATAAAAATTAAAATTTGTAAAAAATCCAAAAAAATCGAAGATAGTTCCGATTAAATTTGCTAAAATTTCGTTCATAAAAATTAAAATTTGTAAAAAAATCCAAAAAAATCGAGGATAGTTTTCAATTAAATTTACTAAAATTTCGTGCATAAAAATTAAAATTTGAAAAAAATCAAAAAATCGAAGATAGTTTCAATTGAATTTGCTAAAATTTCGTTCATAAAATTTATAATTTGTAAAAAAATCCAAAAAAATCGAAGATAGTTTCGATTAAATTTGCTAAAATATCGATCATAAAAATTAAAATTTGTAAAAAATCCAAAAAAATCGAAGATAGTTTCGAATTAATTTGCTAAAATTTCGTTCATAAAAATTAAAATTTGTAAAAAAAATCCAAAAAAAATCGAAGATAGTTTCAATTAAATTTTCTAAAATTTCGTTCATAAAAATTAAAATTTGGAAAAAAATCCAAAAAAATCGAAGATAGTTTCAATTGAATTTGCTAAAATTTCGTTCATAAAAATTAAAATTTGTAAAAAAATCCAAAAAAATCGAAGACAGTTTCAATTAAATTTGCTAAAATTTCGTTCATATAAATTAAAATTTGTAAAAAAATCCAAAAAAATCGAAGAGAGTTTCAATTAAATTTGCTAAAATTTCGTTCATAAAAATTAAAATTTTTAAAAAAATCCACAAAAATCGAAGATAGTTTCAATTGAATTTGCTAAAATTTCGATCATAAAAATTAAAATTTGTAAAAAATCCAAAAAAATCGAAGATAGTTTCAATTAAATTTGCTAAAATATCGATCATAAAAATTAAAATTTGTAAAAAATCCAAAAAAATCGAAGATAGTTTCGAATTAATTTGCTAAAATTTCGTTCATAAAAATTAAAATTTTTAAAAAAATCCAAAAAAATCGAAAATAGTTTCAATTAAATTTGCTAAAATTTCGTTCATAAAAATAAAAAATTGAAAAAAAATCCAAAAAAATCGAAGATAGTTTCAATTGAATTTGCTAAAATTTCGTTCATAAAAATTAAAATTTGTAAAAAAATCCAAAAAAATCGAAGACAGTTTCAATTAAATTTGCTAAAATTTCGTTCATAAAAATTAAAATTTGTAAAAAAATCCAAAAAAATCGAAGAGAGTTTCAATTAAATTTGCTAAAATTTCGTTCATAAAAATTAAAATTTTTAAAAAAATCCACAAAAATCGAAGATAGTTTCAATTGAATTTGCTAAAATTTCGATCATAAAAATTAAAATTTGTAAAAAATCGAAGATAGTTCCGATTAAATTTGCTAAAATTTCGTTCATAAAAATTAAAATTTGTAAAAAAATCAAAAAAATCGAGGATAGTTTCAATTAAATTTACTAAAATTTCGTGCATAAAAATTAAAATTTGAAAAAAAATCCAAAAAATCGAAGATAGTTTCAATTGAATTTGCTAAAATTTCGTTCATAAAAATTAAAATTTGTAAAAAAATCCAAAAAAATCGAAGACAGTTTCAATTAAATTTGCTAAAATTTCGTTCATAAAAATTAAAATTTGTAAAAAAATCCAAAAAAATCGAAGAGAGTTTCAATTAAATTTGCTAAAATTTCGTTCATAAAAATTAAAATTTTTAAAAAAATCCACAAAAATCGAAGATAGTTTCAATTGAATTTGCTAAAATTTCGATCATAAAATTAAAATTTGTAAAAAATCCAAAAAAATCGAAGATAGTTTCAATTAAATTTGCTAAAATATCGATCATAAAAATTAAAATTTGTAAAAAATCCAAAAAAATCGAAGATAGTTTCGAATTAATTTGCTAAAATTTCGTTCATAAAAATTAAAATTTGTAAAAAATCCAAAAAAATCGAAGATAGTTCCGATTAAATTTGCTAAAATTTCGTTCATAAAAATTAAAATTTGTAAAAAAATCCAAAAAAATCGAGGATAGTTTCAATTAAATTTACTAAAATTTCGTGCATAAAAATTAAAATTTGAAAAAAAATCCAAAAAATCGAAGATAGTTTCAATTGAATTTGCTAAAATTTCGTTCATAAAATTTATAATTTGTAAAAAAATCCAAAAAAATCGAAGATAGTTTCGATTAAATTTGCTAAAATATCGATCATAAAAATTAAAATTTGTAAAAAATCCAAAAAAATCGAAGATAGTTTCGAATTAATTTGCTAAAATTTCGTTCATAAAACTTAAAATTTGTAAAAAAATCCAAAAAATCGAAGATAGTTTCAATTAAATTTGCTAAAATTTCGTTCATAAAAATTAAAATTTGAAAAAAAATCCAAAAAAATCGAAGATAGTTTCCATTGAATTTGCTAAAATTTCGTTCATAAAAATTAAAATTTGTAAAAAAATCCAAAAAAATCGAGACAGTTTCAATTAAATTTGCTAAAATTTCGTTCATAAAAATTAAAATTTGTAAAAAAATCCAAAAAAATCGAAGAGAGTTTCAATTAAATTTGCTAAAATTTCGTTCATAAAAATTAAAATTTTTAAAAAAATCCACAAAAATCGAAGATAGTTTCAATTGAATTTGCTAAAATTTCGATCATAAAAATTAAAATTTGTAAAAAATCCAAAAAAATCGAAGATAGTTTCGATTAAATTTGCTAAAATTTCGTTCATAAAAATTAAAATTTGTAAAAAAATCCCAAAAAATCGAAGATAGTTTCAATTGAATTTGCTAAAATTTCGATCATAAAAATTAAAATTTGAAAAAAATCCAAAAAAATCGAAGATAGTTTCGATTAAATTTGCGAAAATATCGATCATAAAAATTAAATTTGTAAAAAATCCAAAAAAATCGAAGATAGTTTCGAATTAATTTGCTAAAATTTCGTTCATAAAAATTAAAATTTTTAAAAAATCCAAAAAAATCGAAGATAGTTTCAATTAAATTTGCTAAAATTTCGTTCATAAAAATTAAAATTTGAAAAAAATCCAAAAAAATCGAAGATAGTTTCAATTGAATTTGCTAAAATTTCGTTCATAAAAATTAAAATTTGTAAAAAAATCCAAAAAAATCGAAGACAGTTTCAATTAAATTTGCTAAAATTTCGTTCATAAAAATTAAAATTTTTAAAAAAATCCAAAAAATCGAAGATAGTTTCAATTGAATTTGCTAAAATTTCGATCATAAAAATTAAAATTTGTAAAAAATCCAAAAAAATCGAAGATAGTTTCAATTAAATTTGCTAAAATATCGATCATAAAAATTAAAATTTGTAAAAAATCCAAAAAAATCGAAGATAGTTTCGAATTAATTTGCTAAAATTTCGTTCATAAAAATTAAAATTTGTAAAAAATCCAAAAAAATCGAAGATAGTTCCGATTAAATTTGCTAAAATTTCGTTCATAAAAATTAAAATTTGTAAAAAAATCCAAAAAATCGAGGATAGTTTCAATTAAATTTACTAAAATTTCGTGCATAAAAATTAAAATTTGAAAAAAAATCCAAAAAATCGAAAATAGTTTCAATTGAATTTGCTAAAATTTCGTTCATAAAATTTATAATTTGTAAAAAAATCCAAAAAAATCGAAGATAGTTTCGATTAAATTTGCTAAAATATCGATCATAAAGTTAAAATTTGTAAAAAATCCAAAAAAATCGAAGATAGTTTCGAATTAATTTGCTAAAATTTCGTTCATAAAAATTAAAATTTGTAAAAAAATCGAAGATAGTTTCAATTAAATTTGCTAAAATTTCGTTCATAAAAATTAAAATTTGAAAAAAAATCCAAAAAAATCGAATATAGTTTCAATTGAATTTGCTAAAATTTCGTTCATAAAAATTAAAATTTGTAAAAAAATCCAAAAAAATCGAAGAGAGTTTAAATTAAATTTGCTAAAATTTCGTTCATAAAAATTAAAATTTTTAAAAAAATCACAAAAATCGAAGATAGTTTCAATTGAATTTGCTAAAATTTCGATCATAAAAATTAAATTTGTAAAAAATCCAAAAAAATCGAAGATAGTTTCAATTAAATTTGCTAAAATATCGATCATAAAAATTAAAATTTGTAAAAAATCCAAAAAAATCGAAGATAGTTTCGAATTAATTTGCTAAAATTTCGTTCATAAAAATTAAAATTTGTAAAAAAATCCAAAAATATCGAAAATAGTTTCAATTAAATTTGCTAAAATTTCGTTCATAAAAATAAAAATTTGAAAAAAATCCAAAAAAATCGAAGATAGTTTCAATTGAATTTGCTAAAATTTCGTTCATAAAAATTAAAATTTGTAAAAAAATCCAAAAAAATCGAAGACAGTTTCAATTAAATTTGCTAAAATTTCGTTCATAAAAATTAAAATTTGTAAAAAAATCCAAAAAATCGAAGAGAGTTTCATATAAATTTGCTAAAATTTCGTTCATAAAATTTATAATTTGTAAAAAAATCCAAAAAAATCGAAGATAGTTTCGATTAAATTTGCTAAAATATCGATCATAAAAATTAAAATTTGTAAAAAATCCAAAAAAATCGAAGATAGTTTCGAATTAATTTGCTAAAATTTCGTTCATAAAAATTAAAATTTGTAAAAAAATCCAAAAAAATCGAGGATAGTTTCAATTAAATTTACTAAAATTTCGTGCATAAAAATTAAAATTTGAAAAAAAATCCAAAAAATCGAAGATAGTTTCAATTGAATTTGCTAAAATTTCGTTCATAAAATTTATAATTTGTAAAAAAATCCAAAAAAATCGAAGATAGTTTCGATTAAATTTGCTAAAATATCGATCATAAAAATTAAAATTTGTAAAAAATCCAAAAAAATCGAAGATAGTTTCGAATTAATTTGCTAAAATTTCGTTCATAAAAATTAAAATTTGTAAAAAAATCCAAAAAAATCGAAGATAGTTTCAATTAAATTTTCTAAAATTTCGTTCATAAAAATTAAAATTTGGAAAAAAATCCAAAAAAATCGAAGATAGTTTCAATTGAATTTGCTAAAATTTCGTTCATAAAAATTAAAATTTGTAAAAAAATCCAAAAAAATCGAAGACAGTTTCAATTAAATTTGCTAAAATTTCGTTCATATAAATTAAAATTTGTAAAAAAATCCAAAAAAATCGAAGAGAGTTTCAATTAAATTTGCTAAAATTTCGTTCATAAAAATTAAAATTTTTAAAAAAATCCACAAAAATCGAAGATAGTTTCAATTGAATTTGCTAAAATTTCGATCATAAAAATTAAAATTTGTAAAAAATCGAAGATAGTTCCGATTAAATTTGCTAAAATTTCGTTCATAAAAATTAAAATTTGTAAAAAAATCCAAAAAAATCGAGGATAGTTTCAATTAAATTTACTAAAATTTCGTGCATAAAAATTAAAATTTGAAAAAAAATCCAAAAAATCGAAGATAGTTTCAATTGAATTTGCTAAAATTTCGTTCATAAAAATTAAAATTTGTAAAAAAATCCAAAAAAATCGAAGACAGTTTCAATTAAATTTGCTAAAATTTCGTTCATAAAAATTAAAATTTGTAAAAAATTCCAAAAAATCCGAATAGAGTTTCAATTAAATATGATAAAATTTCGTTCATAAAAATTAAAATTTTTAAAAAAATCCACAAAAATCGAAGATAGTTTCAATTGAATTTGCTAAAATTTCGATCATAAAAATTAAAATTTGTAAAAAAATCCAAAAAAATCGAAGAGAGTTTCAATTAAATTTGCAAAAATTTCGTTCATAAAAATTAAAATTTTAAAAAAATCCACAAAAATCGAAGATAGTTTGAATTGAATTTGCTAAAATTTCGATCATAAAAATTAAAATTTGTAAAAAATCCAAAAAAATCGAAGATAGTTCCGATTAAATTTGCTAAAATTTCGTTCATAAAAATTAAAATTTGTAAAAAATCCAAAAAAATCGAGGATAGTTTCAATTAAATTTACTAAAATTTCGTGCATAAAAATTAAAATTTTAAAAAAAATCCAAAAAATCGAAGATAGTTTCAATTGAATTTGCTAAAATTTCGTTCATAAAAATTAAAATTTGAAAAAAAATCCAAAAAAATCGAAGATAGTTTCAATTGAATTTGCTAAAATTTCGATCATAAAAATTAAAATTTGTAAAAAATCAAAAAAAAACCAAGATAGTTTCAATTGAATTTGCTAAAATTTCGTTCATAAAAATTAAAATTTGTAAAAAAATCCAAAAAAATCGAAGACAGTTTCAATTAAATTTGCTAAAATTTCGTTCATAAAAATTAAAATTTGTAAAAAAATCCAAAAAAATCGAAGAGAGTTTCAATTAAATTTGCTAAAATTTCGTTCATAAAAATTAAAATTTGAAAAAAAATCCAAAAAAATCGAAGATACTTTCAATTGAATTTGCTAAAATTTCGATCATAAAAATTAAAATTTGTAAAAAATCAAAAAAAAACCAAGATAGTTTCAATTGAATTTGCTAAAATTTCGTTCATAAAAATTAAAATTTGTAAAAAAATCCAAAAAAATCGAAGACAGTTTCAATTAAATTTGCTAAAATTTCGTTCATAAAAATTAAAATTTGTAAAAAAATCCAAAAAATCGAATAGAGTTTCAATTAAATATGCTAAAATTTCGTTCATAAAAATTAAAATTTTTAAAAAAATCCACAAAAATCGAAGATAGTTTCAATTGAATTTGCTAAAATTTCGATCATAAAAATTAAAATTTGTAAAAAAATCCAAAAAAATCGAAGAGAGTTTCAATTAAATTTGCAAAAATTTCGTTCATAAAAATTAAAATTTTTAAAAAAATCCACAAAAATCGAAGATAGTTTGAATTGAATTTGCTAAAATTTCGATCATAAAAATTAAAATTTGTAAAAAATCCAAAAAAATCGAAGATAGTTCCGATTAAATTTGCTAAAATTTCGTTCATAAAAATTAAAATTTGTAAAAAATCCAAAAAAATCGAGGATAGTTTCAATTAAATTTACTAAAATTTCGTGCATAAAAATTAAAATTTGAAAAAAAATCCAAAAAATCGAAGATAGTTTCAATTGAATTTGCTAAAATTTCGTTCATAAAATTTATAATTTGTAAAAAAATCCAAAAAAATCGAAGATAGTTTCGATTTAATTTGCTAAAATATCTATCATAAAAATTAAAATTTGTAAAAAATCCAAAAAAATTGAAGATAGTTTCGAATTAATTTGCAAAATTTCGTTCATAAAAATTAAAATTTGTAAAAAAATCCAAAAAAATCGAAGATAGTTTCAATTAAATTTGCTAAAATTTCGTTCATAAAAATTAAAATTTGAAAAAAAATCGAAGATAGTTTCAATTGAATTTGCTAAAATTTCGTTCATAAAAATTAAAATTTGTAAAAAAATCCAAAAAAATCGATGATAGTTTCAATTAAATTTGCTAAAATTTCGTTCATAAAAATTAAAATTTGAAAAAAAATCCAAAAAAATCGAAGATAGTTTCAATTGAATTTGCTAAAATTTCGTTCATAAAAATTAAAATTTGTAAAAAAATCCAAAAAAATCGAAGACAGTTTCAATTAAATTTGCTAAAATTTCGTTCATAAAAATTAAAATTTGTAAAAAAATCCAAAAAAATCGAAGATAGTTTCAATTAAATTTGCTAAAATTTCGTTCATAAAAATTAAAATTTGAAAAAAAATCGAAGATAGTTTCAATTGAATTTGCTAAAATTTCGTTCATAAAAATTAAAATTTGTAAAAAAATCCAAAAAAATCGATGATAGTTTCAATTAAATTTGCTAAAATTTCGTTCATAAAAATTAAAATTTGAAAAAAAATCCAAAAAAATCGAAGATAGTTTCAATTGAATTTGCTAAAATTTCGTTCATAAAAATTAAAATTTGTAAAAAAATCCAAAAAAATCGAAGACAGTTTCAATTAAATTTGCTAAAATTTCGTTCATAAAAATTAAAATTTGTAAAAAAATCCAAAAAAATCGAAGACAGTTTCAATTAAATTTGCTAAAATTTCGTTCATAAAAATTAAAATTTTTAAAAAAATCCAAAAAAATCGAAGATAGTTTCAATTGAATTTGCTAAAATTTCGATCATAAAAATTAAAATTTGTAAAAAATCCAAAAAAATCGAAGATAGTTTCAATTAAATTTGCTAAAATATCGATCATAAAAATTAAAATTTGTAAAAAATCCAAAAAAATCGAAGATAGTTTCGAATTAATTTGCTAAAATTTCGTTCATAAAAATTAAAATTTGTAAAAAATCCAAAAAAATCGAAGATAGTTCCGATTAAATTTGCTAAAATTTCGTTCATAAAAATTAAAATTTGTAAAAAAATCCAAAAAAATCGAGGATAGTTTCAATTAAATTTACTAAAATTTCGTGCATAAAAATTAAAATTTGAAAAAAAATCCAAAAAATCGAAAATAGTTTCAATTGAATTTGCTAAAATTTCGTTCATAAAATTTATAATTTGTAA
Source organism: Andrena marginata (assembly GCA_963932335.1). Lineage (NCBI taxonomy): Eukaryota > Metazoa > Arthropoda > Insecta > Hymenoptera > Andrenidae > Andrena > Andrena marginata. The sequence goes on along the minus strand of CAWVQI010000479.1, from coordinate 38,543 downwards.
AAAAATCCAAAAAAATCGAAGATAGTTTCGATTAAATTTGCTAAAATATCGATCATAAAGTTAAAATTTGTAAAAAATCCAAAAAAATCGAAGATAGTTTCGAATTAATTTGCTAAAATTTCGTTCATAAAAATTAAAATTTGTAAAAAAATCGAAGATAGTTTCAATTAAATTTGCTAAAATTTCGTTCATAAAAATTAAAATTTGAAAAAAAATCCAAAAAAATCGAATATAGTTTCAATTGAATTTGCTAAAATTTCGTTCATAAAAATTAAAATTTGTAAAAAAATCCAAAAAAATCGAAGAGAGTTTAAATTAAATTTGCTAAAATTTCGTTCATAAAAATTAAAATTTTTAAAAAAATCCACAAAAATCGAAGATAGTTTCAATTGAATTTGCTAAAATTTCGATCATAAAAATTAAAATTTGTAAAAAATCCAAAAAAATCGAAGATAGTTTCAATTAAATTTGCTAAAATATCGATCATAAAAATTAAAATTTGTAAAAAATCCAAAAAAATCGAAGATAGTTTCGAATTAATTTGCTAAAATTTCGTTCATAAAAATTAAAATTTGTAAAAAAATCCAAAAATATCGAAAATAGTTTCAATTAAATTTGCTAAAATTTCGTTCATAAAAATAAAAATTTGAAAAAAAATCCAAAAAAATCGAAGATAGTTTCAATTGAATTTGCTAAAATTTCGTTCATAAAAATTAAAATTTGTAAAAAAATCCAAAAAAATCGAAGACAGTTTCAATTAAATTTGCTAAAATTTCGTTCATAAAAATTAAAATTTGTAAAAAAATCCAAAAAAATCGAAGAGAGTTTCATATAAATTTGCTAAAATTTCGTTCATAAAATTTATAATTTGTAAAAAAATCCAAAAAAATCGAAGATAGTTTCGATTAAATTTGCTAAAATATCGATCATAAAAATTAAAATTTGTAAAAAATCCAAAAAAATCGAAGATAGTTTCGAATTAATTTGCTAAAATTTCGTTCATAAAAATTAAAATTTGTAAAAAAATCCAAAAAAATCGAGGATAGTTTCAATTAAATTTACTAAAATTTCGTGCATAAAAATTAAAATTTGAAAAAAAATCCAAAAAATCGAAGATAGTTTCAATTGAATTTGCTAAAATTTCGTTCATAAAATTTATAATTTGTAAAAAAATCCAAAAAAATCGAAGATAGTTTCGATTAAATTTGCTAAAATATCGATCATAAAAATTAAAATTTGTAAAAAATCCAAAAAAATCGAAGATAGTTTCGAATTAATTTGCTAAAATTTCGTTCATAAAAATTAAAATTTGTAAAAAAATCCAAAAAAATCGAAGATAGTTTCAATTAAATTTTCTAAAATTTCGTTCATAAAAATTAAAATTTGGAAAAAAATCCAAAAAAATCGAAGATAGTTTCAATTGAATTTGCTAAAATTTCGTTCATAAAAATTAAAATTTGTAAAAAAATCCAAAAAAATCGAAGACAGTTTCAATTAAATTTGCTAAAATTTCGTTCATATAAATTAAAATTTGTAAAAAAATCCAAAAAAATCGAAGAGAGTTTCAATTAAATTTGCTAAAATTTCGTTCATAAAAATTAAAATTTTTAAAAAAATCCACAAAAATCGAAGATAGTTTCAATTGAATTTGCTAAAATTTCGATCATAAAAATTAAAATTTGTAAAAAATCGAAGATAGTTCCGATTAAATTTGCTAAAATTTCGTTCATAAAAATTAAAATTTGTAAAAAAATCCAAAAAAATCGAGGATAGTTTCAATTAAATTTACTAAAATTTCGTGCATAAAAATTAAAATTTGAAAAAAAATCCAAAAAATCGAAGATAGTTTCAATTGAATTTGCTAAAATTTCGTTCATAAAAATTAAAATTTGTAAAAAAATCCAAAAAAATCGAAGACAGTTTCAATTAAATTTGCTAAAATTTCGTTCATAAAAATTAAAATTTGTAAAAAATTCCAAAAAATCGAATAGAGTTTCAATTAAATATGCTAAAATTTCGTTCATAAAAATTAAAATTTTTAAAAAAATCCACAAAAATCGAAGATAGTTTCAATTGAATTTGCTAAAATTTCGATCATAAAAATTAAAATTTGTAAAAAAATCCAAAAAAATCGAAGAGAGTTTCAATTAAATTTGCAAAAATTTCGTTCATAAAAATTAAAATTTTTAAAAAAATCCACAAAAATCGAAGATAGTTTGAATTGAATTTGCTAAAATTTCGATCATAAAAATTAAAATTTGTAAAAAATCCAAAAAAATCGAAGATAGTTCCGATTAAATTTGCTAAAATTTCGTTCATAAAAATTAAAATTTGTAAAAAATCCAAAAAAATCGAGGATAGTTTCAATTAAATTTACTAAAATTTCGTGCATAAAAATTAAAATTTTAAAAAAAATCCAAAAAATCGAAGATAGTTTCAATTGAATTTGCTAAAATTTCGTTCATAAAAATTAAAATTTGAAAAAAAATCCAAAAAAATCGAAGATAGTTTCAATTGAATTTGCTAAAATTTCGATCATAAAAATTAAAATTTGTAAAAAATCAAAAAAAAACCAAGATAGTTTCAATTGAATTTGCTAAAATTTCGTTCATAAAAATTAAAATTTGTAAAAAAATCCAAAAAAATCGAAGACAGTTTCAATTAAATTTGCTAAAATTTCGTTCATAAAAATTAAAATTTGTAAAAAAATCCAAAAAAATCGAAGAGAGTTTCAATTAAATTTGCTAAAATTTCGTTCATAAAAATTAAAATTTGAAAAAAAATCCAAAAAAATCGAAGATACTTTCAATTGAATTTGCTAAAATTTCGATCATAAAAATTAAAATTTGTAAAAAATCAAAAAAAAACCAAGATAGTTTCAATTGAATTTGCTAAAATTTCGTTCATAAAAATTAAAATTTGTAAAAAAATCCAAAAAAATCGAAGACAGTTTCAATTAAATTTGCTAAAATTTCGTTCATAAAAATTAAAATTTGTAAAAAAATCCAAAAAATCGAATAGAGTTTCAATTAAATATGCTAAAATTTCGTTCATAAAAATTAAAATTTTTAAAAAAATCCACAAAAATCGAAGATAGTTTCAATTGAATTTGCTAAAATTTCGATCATAAAAATTAAAATTTGTAAAAAAATCCAAAAAAATCGAAGAGAGTTTCAATTAAATTTGCAAAAATTTCGTTCATAAAAATTAAAATTTTTAAAAAAATCCACAAAAATCGAAGATAGTTTGAATTGAATTTGCTAAAATTTCGATCATAAAAATTAAAATTTGTAAAAAATCCAAAAAAATCGAAGATAGTTCCGATTAAATTTGCTAAAATTTCGTTCATAAAAATTAAAATTTGTAAAAAATCCAAAAAAATCGAGGATAGTTTCAATTAAATTTACTAAAATTTCGTGCATAAAAATTAAAATTTGAAAAAAAATCCAAAAAATCGAAGATAGTTTCAATTGAATTTGCTAAAATTTCGTTCATAAAATTTATAATTTGTAAAAAAATCCAAAAAAATCGAAGATAGTTTCGATTTAATTTGCTAAAATATCTATCATAAAAATTAAAATTTGTAAAAAATCCAAAAAAATTGAAGATAGTTTCGAATTAATTTGCAAAATTTCGTTCATAAAAATTAAAATTTGTAAAAAAATCCAAAAAAATCGAAGATAGTTTCAATTAAATTTGCTAAAATTTCGTTCATAAAAATTAAAATTTGAAAAAAAATCGAAGATAGTTTCAATTGAATTTGCTAAAATTTCGTTCATAAAAATTAAAATTTGTAAAAAAATCCAAAAAAATCGATGATAGTTTCAATTAAATTTGCTAAAATTTCGTTCATAAAAATTAAAATTTGAAAAAAAATCCAAAAAAATCGAAGATAGTTTCAATTGAATTTGCTAAAATTTCGTTCATAAAAATTAAAATTTGTAAAAAAATCCAAAAAAATCGAAGACAGTTTCAATTAAATTTGCTAAAATTTCGTTCATAAAAATTAAAATTTGTAAAAAAATCCAAAAAAATCGAAGAGAGTTTCAATTAAATTTGCTAAAATTTCGTTCATAAAAATTAAAATTTTTAAAAAAATCCACAAAAATCGAAGATAGTTTCAATTGAATTTGCTAAAATTTCGATCATAAAAATTAAAATTTGTAAAAAATCGAAGATAGTTCCGATTAAATTTGCTAAAATTTCGTTCATAAAAATTAAAATTTGTAAAAAAATCCAAAAAAATCGAGGATAGTTTCAATTAAATTTACTAAAATTTCGTGCATAAAAATTAAAATTTGAAAAAAAAATCCAAAAAATCGAAGATAGTTTCAATTGAATTTGCTAAAATTTCGTTCATAAAAATTAAAATTTGTAAAAAAATCCAAAAAAATCGAAGACAGTTTCAATTAAATTTGCTAAAATTTCGTTCATAAAAATTAAAATTTGTAAAAAAATCCAAAAAATCGAATAGAGTTTCAATTAAATATGCTAAAATTTCGTTCATAAAAATTAAAATTTTTAAAAAAATCCACAAAAATCGAAGATAGTTTCAATTGAATTTGCTAAAATTTCGATCATAAAAATTAAAATTTGTAAAAAAATCCAAAAAAATCGAAGAGAGTTTCAATTAAATTTGCAAAAATTTCGTTCATAAAAATTAAAATTTTTAAAAAAATCCACAAAAATCGAAGATAGTTTGAATTGAATTTACTAAAATTTCGTGCATAAAAATTAAAATTTTAAAAAAAATCCAAAAAATCGAAGATAGTTTCAATTGAATTTGCTAAAATTTCGTTCATAAAATTTATAATTTGTAAAAAAATCCAAAAAAATCGAAGATAGTTTCGATTAAATTTGCTAAAATATCGATCATAAAAATTAAAATTTGTAAAAAATCCAAAAAAATTGAAGATAGTTTCGAATTAATTTGCAAAATTTCGTTCATAAAAATTAAAATTTGTAAAAAAATCCAAAAAAATCGAAGATAGATTGAATTTGCTAAAATTTCGTTCATAAAAATTAAAATTTGTAAAAAAATCCAAAAAAATCGAAGACAGTTTCAATTAAATTTGCTAAAATTTCGTTCATAAAAATTAAAATTGGTAAAAAAATCCAAAAAAATCGAAGAGAGTTTCAATTAAATTTGCAAAAATTTCGTTCATAAAAATTAAAATTTTTAAAAAAATCCACAAAAATCGAAGATAGTTTCAATTGAATTTGCTAAAATTTCGATCATAAAAATTAAAATTTGTAAAAAATCCAAAAAAATCGAAGATAGTTTCAATTAAATTTGCTAAAATATCGATCATAAAAATTAAAATTTGTAAAAAATCCAAAAAAATCGAGGATAGTTTCGAATTAATTTGCTAAAATTTCGTTCATAAAAATTAAAATTTGTAAAAAAATCCAAAAAAATCGAAGAGAGTTTCAATTAAATTTGCAAAAATTTCGTTCATAAAAATTAAAATTTTTAAAAAAATCCACAAAAATCGAAGATAGTTTCAATTGAATTTGCTAAAATTTCGATCATAAAAATTAAAATTTGTAAAAAATCCAAAAAAATCGAAGATAGTTCCGATTAAATTTGCTAAAATTTCGTTCATAAAAATTAAAATCTGTAAAAAATCCAAAAAAATCGAGGATAGTTTCAATTAAATTTACTAAAATTTCGTGCATAAAAATTAAAATTTGAAAAAAAATCCAAAAAATCGAAGATAGTTTCAATTGAATTTGCTAAAATTTCGTTCATAAAATTTATAATTTGTAAAAAAATCCAAAAAAATCGAAGATAGTTTCGATTTAATTTGCTAAAATATCTATCATAAAAATTAAAATTTGTAAAAAATCCAAAAAAATTGAAGATAGTTTCGAATTAATTTGCAAAATTTCGTTCATAAAAATTAAAATTTGTAAAAAAATCCAAAAAAATCGAAGATAGTTTCAATTAAATTTGCTAAAATTTCGTTCATAAAAATTAAAATTTGAAAAAAAATCGAAGATAGTTTCAATTGAATTTGCTAAAATTTCGTTCATAAAAATTAAAATTTGTAAAAAAATCCAAAAAAATCGATGATAGTTTCAATTAAATTTGCTAAAATTTCGTTCATAAAAATTAAAATTTGAAAAAAAATCCAAAAAAATCGAAGATAGTTTCAATTGAATTTGCTAAAATTTCGTTCATAAAAATTAAAATTTGTAAAAAAATCCAAAAAAATCGAAGACAGTTTCAATTAAATTTGCTAAAATTTCGTTCATAAAAATTAAAATTTGTAAAAAAATCCAAAAAAATCGAAGAGAGTTTCAATTAAATTTGCTAAAATTTCGTTCATAAAAATTAAAATTTTTAAAAAAATCCACAAAAATCGAAGATAGTTTCAATTGAATTTGCTAAAATTTCGATCATAAAAATTAAAATTTGTAAAAAATCGAAGATAGTTCCGATTAAATTTGCTAAAATTTCGTTCATAAAAATTAAAATTTGTAAAAAAATCCAAAAAAATCGAGGATAGTTTCAATTAAATTTACTAAAATTTCGTTCATAAAAATTAAAATTTTTAAAAAAATCCACAAAAATCGAAGATAGTTTGAATTGAATTTGCTAAAATTTCGATCATAAAAATTAAAATTTGTAAAAAATCCAAAAAAATCGAAGATAGTTCCGATTAAATTTGCTAAAATTTCGTTCATAAAAATTAAAATTTGTAAAAAATCCAAAAAAATCGAGGATAGTTTCAATTAAATTTACTAAAATTTCGTGCATAAAAATTAAAATTTTAAAAAAAATCCAAAAAATCGAAGATAGTTTCAATTGAATTTGCTAAAATTTCGTTCATAAAATTTATAATTTGTAAAAAAATCCAAAAAAATCGAAGATAGTTTCGATTAAATTTGCTAAAATATCGATCATAAAAATTAAAATTTGTAAAAAATCCAAAAAAATTGAAGATAGTTTCGAATTAATTTGCAAAATTTCGTTCATAAAAATTAAAATTTGTAAAAAAATCCAAAAAAATCGAAGATAGTTTCAATTAAATTTGCTAAAATTTCGTTCATAAAAATTAAAATTTGAAAAAAAATCGAAGATAGTTTCAATTGAATTTGCTAAAATTTCGTTCATAAAAATTAAAATTTGTAAAAAAATCCAAAAAAATCGATGATAGTTTCAATTAAATTTGCTAAAATTTCGTTCATAAAAATTAAAATTTGAAAAAAAATCCAAAAAAATCGAAGATAGTTTCAATTGAATTTGCTAAAATTTCGTTCATAAAAATTAAAATTTGTAAAAAAATCCAAAAAAATCGAAGACAGTTTCAATTAAATTTGCTAAAATTACGTTCATAAAAATTAAAATTTGTAAAAAAATCCAAAAAAATCGAAGAGAGTTTCAATTAAATTTGCTAAAATTTCGTTCATAAAAATTAAAATTTGAAAAAAAAATCCAAAAAAATCGAAGATAGTTTCAATTGAATTTGCTAAAATTTCGATCATAAAAATTAAAATTTGTAAAAAATCAAAAAAAAACCAAGATAGTTTCAATTGAATTTGCTAAAATTTCGTTCATAAAAATTAAAATTTGTAAAAAAATCCAAAAAAATCGAAGACAGTTTCAATTAAATTTGCTAAAATTTCGTTCATAAAAATTAAAATTTGTAAAAAAATCCAAAAAAATCGAAGAGAGTTTCAATTAAATTTGCAAAAATTTCGTTCATAAAAATTAAAATTTTTAAAAAAATCCACAAAAATCGAAGATAGTTTCAATTGAATTTGCTAAAATTTCGATCATAAAAATTAAAATTTGTAAAAAATCCAAAAAAATCGAAGATAGTTCCGATTAAATTTGCTAAAATTTCGTTCATAAAAATTAAAATTTGTAAAAAATCCAAAAAAATCGAGGATAGTTTCAATTAAATTTACTAAAATTTCGTGCATAAAAATTAAAATTTGAAAAAAAATCCAAAAAATCGAAGATAGTTTCAATTGAATTTGCTAAAATTTCGTTCATAAAATTTATAATTTGTAAAAAAATCCAAAAAAATCGAAGATAGTTTCGATTAAATTTGCTAAAATATCGATCATAAAAATTAAAATTTGTAAAAAATCCAAAAAAATTGAAGATAGTTTCGAATTAATTTGCAAAATTTCGTTCATAAAAATTAAAATTTGTAAAAAAATCCAAAAAAATCGAAGATAGTTTCAATTAAATTTGCTAAAATTTCGTTCATAAAAATTAAAATTTGAAAAAAAATCGAAGATAGTTTCAATTGAATTTGCTAAAATTTCGTTCATAAAAATTAAAATTTGTAAAAAAATCCAAAAAAATCGAAGATAGTTTCAATTAAATTTGCTAAAATTTCGTTCATAAAAATTTAAATTTGAAAAAAAATCCAAAAAAATCGACGGTAGTTTCAATTGAATTTGCTAAAATTTCGTTCATAAAAATTAAAATTTGTAAAAAAATCCAAAAAAATCGAAGACAGTTTCAATTAAATTTGCTAAAATTTCGTTCATAAAAATTAAAATTTGTAAAAAATCCAAAAAAATCGAAGACAGTTTCAATTAAATTTGCTAAAATATCGTTCATAAAAATTAAAATTTTTAAAAAAATCCACAAAAATCGAAGATAGTTTCAATTGAATTTGCTAAAATTTCGATCATAAAAATTAAAATTTGTAAAAAATCCAAAAAAATCGAAGATAGTTTCAATTAAATTTGCTAAAATATCGATCATAAAAATTAAAATTTGTAAAAAATCCAAAAAAATCGAAGATAGTTTCGAATTAATTTGCTAAAATTTCGTTCATAAAAATTAAAATTTGTAAAAAAATCCAAAAAAATCGAAGATAGTTTCCATTGAATTTGCTAAAAATTCGTTCATAAAAATTAAAATTTGTAAAAAAATCCAAAAAAATCGAAGACAGTTTCAATTAAATTTGCTAAAATTTCGTTCATAAAAATTAAAATTTGTAAAAAAATCCAAAAAAATCGAATAGAGTTTCAATTAAATATGCTAAAATTTCGTTCATAAAAATTAAAATTTTTAAAAAAATCCACAAAAATCGAAGATAGTTTCAATTGAATTTGCTAAAATTTCGATCATAAAAATTAAAATTTGTAAAAAATCCAAAAAAATCGAAGATAGTTTCAATTAAATTTGCTAAAATATCGATCATAAAAATTAAAATTTGTAAAAAATCCAAAAAAATCGAAGATAGTTTCGAATTAATTTGCTAAAATTTCGTTCATAAAAATTAAAATTTGTAAAAAAATCCAAAAAAATCGAAGAGAGTTTCAATTAAATTTGCAAAAATTTCGTTCATAAAAATTAAAATTTTTAAAAAAATCCACAAAAATCGAAGATAGTTTCAATTGAATTTGCTAAAATTTCGATCATAAAAATTAAAATTTGTAAAAAATCCAAAAAAATCGAAGATAGTTCCGATTAAATTTGCTAAAATTTCGTTCATAAAAATTAAAATTTGTAAAAAATCCAAAAAAATCGAGGATAGTTTCAATTAAATTTACTAAAATTTCGTGCATAAAAATTAAAATTTGAAAAAAAATCCAAAAAATCGAAGATAGTTTCAATTGAATTTGCTAAAATTTCGTTCATAAAATTTATAATTTGTTAAAAAATCCAAAAAAATCGAAGATAGTTTCGATTAAATTTGCTAAAATATCGATCATAAAAATTAAAATTTGTAAAAAATCCAAAAAAATTGAAGATAGTTTCGAATTAATTTGCAAAATTTCGTTCATAAAAATTAAAATTTGTAAAAAAATCCAAAAAAATCGAAGATAGTTTCAATTAAATTTGCTAAAATTTCGTTCATAAAAATTAAAATTTGAAAAAAAATCGAAGATAGTTTCAATTGAATTTGCTAAAATTTCGTTCATAAAAATTAAAATTTGTAAAAAAATCCAAAAAAATCGATGATAGTTTCAATTAAATTTGCTAAAATTTCGTTCATAAAAATTAAAATTTGAAAAAAAATCCAAAAAAATCGAAGATAGTTTCAATTGAATTTGCTAAAATTTCGTTCATAAAAATTAAAATTTGTAAAAAAATCCAAAAAAATCGAAGACAGTTTCAATTAAATTTGCTAAAATTTCGTTCATAAAAATTAAAATTTGTAAAAAAATCCAAAAAAATCGAAGAGAGTTTCAATTAAATTTGCTAAAATTTCGTTCATAAAAATTAAAATTTGAAAAAAAATCCAAAAAAATCGATGATAGTTTCAATTGAATTTGCTAAAATTTCGATCATAAAAATTAAAATTTGTAAAAAATCCAAAAAAAACCAAGATAGTTTCAATTGAATTTGCTAAAATTTCGTTCATAAAAATTAAAATTTGTAAAAAAATCCAAAAAAATCGAAGACAGTTTCAATTAAATTTGCTAAAATTTCGTTCATAAAAATTAAAATTTGTAAAAAAATCCAAAAAAATCGAAGAGAGTTTCAATTAAATTTGCAAAAATTTCGTTCATAAAAATTAAAATTTTTAAAAAAATCCACAAAAATCGAAGATAGTTTCAATTGAATTTGCTAAAATTTCGATCATAAAAATTAAAATTTGTAAAAAATTCAAAAAAATCGAAGATAGTTCCGATTAAATTTGCTAAAATTTCGTTCATAAAAATTAAAATTTGTAAAAAATCCAAAAAAATCGAGGATAGTTTCAATTAAATTTACTAAAATTTCGTGCATAAAAATTAAAATTTGAAAAAAAATCCAAAAAATCGAAGATAGTTTCAATTGAATTTGCTAAAATTTCGTTCATAAAATTTATAATTTGTAAAAAAATCCAAAAAAATCGAAGATAGTTTCGATTAAATTTGCTAAAATATCGATCATAAAAATTAAAATTTGTAAAAAATCCAAAAAAATTGAAGATAGTTTCGAATTAATTTGCAAAATTTCGTTCATAAAAATTAAAATTTGTAAAAAAATCCAAAAAAATCGAAGATAGTTTCAATTAAATTTGCTAAAATTTCGTTCATAAAAATTAAAATTTGAAAAAAAATCGAAGATAGTTTCAATTGAATTTGCTAAAATTTCGTTCATAAAAATTAAAATTTGTAAAAAAATCCAAAAAAATCGAAGATAGTTTCAATTAAATTTGCTAAAATTTCGTTCATAAAAATTAAAATTTGAAAAAAAATCCAAAAAAATCGAAGATAGTTTCAATTGAATTTGCTAAAATTTCGTTCATAAAAATTAAAATTTGTAAAAAAATCCAAAAAAATCGAAGACAGTTTCAATTAAATTTGCTAAAATTTCGTTCATAAAAATTAAAATTTGTAAAAAATCCAAAAAAATCGAAGACAGTTTCAATTAAATTTGCTAAAATATCGTTCATAAAAATTAAAATTTTTAAAAAAATCCACAAAAATCGAAGATAGTTTCAATTGAATTTGCTAAAATTTCGATCATAAAAATTAAAATTTGTAAAAAATCCAAAAAAATCGAAGATAGTTTCAATTAAATTTGCTAAAATATCGATCATAAAAATTAAAATTTGTAAAAAATCCAAAAAAATCGAAGATAGTTTCGAATTAATTTGCTAAAATTTCGTTCATAAAAATTAAAATTTGTAAAAAAATCCAAAAAAATCGAAAATAGTTTCAATTAAATTTGCTAAAATTTCGTTCATAAAAATAAAAATTTGAAAAAAAATCCAAAAAAATCGAAGATAGTTTCAATTGAATTTGCTAAAATTTCGTTCATAAAAATTAAAATTTGTAAAAAAATCCAAAAAAATCGAAGACAGTTTCAATTAAATTTGCTAAAATTTCGTTCATAAAAATTAAAATTTGTAAAAAAATCCAAAAAAATCGAAGAGAGTTTCAATTAAATTTGCTAAAATTTCGTTCATAAAAATTAAAATTTTTAAAAAAATCCACAAAAATCGAAGATGGTTTCAATTGAATTTGCTAAAATTTCGATCATAAAAATTAAAATTTGTAAAAAATCGAAGATAGTTCCGATTAAATTTGCTAAAATTTCGTTCATAAAAATTAAAATTTGTAAAAAAATCCAAAAAAATCGAGGATAGTTTCAATTAAATTTACTAAAATTTCGTGCATAAAAATTAAAATTTGAAAAAAAATCCAAAAAATCGAAGATAGTTTCAATTGAATTTGCTAAAATTTCGTTCATAAAATTTATAATTTGTAAAAAAATCCAAAAAAATCGAAGATAGTTTCGATTAAATTTGCTAAAATATCGATCATAAAAATTAAAATTTGTAAAAAATCCAAAAAAATCGAAGATAGTTTCGAATTAATTTGCTAAAATTTCGTTCATAAAAATTAAAATTTGTAAAAAAATCCATAAAAATCGAAGATAGTTTCAATTAAATTTGCTAAAATTTCGTTCATAAAAATTAAAATTTGAAAAAAAATAAAAAAAATCGAAGATAGTTTCAATTGAATTTGCTAAAATTTCGTTCATAAAAATTAAAATTTGTAAAAAAATCCAAAAAAATCGAAAACAGTTTTAATTAAATTTGCTAAAATTTCGTTCATAAAAATTAAAATTTGTAAAAAAATCCAAAAAAATCGAGGACAGTTTCAATTAAATTTACTAAAATTTCGTGCATAAAAATTAAAATTTGAAAAAAAATCCAAAAAATCGAAGATAGTTTCAATTGAATTTGCTAAAATTTCGTTCATAAAATTTATAATTTGTAAAAAAATCCAAAAAAATCGAAGATAGTTTCGATTAAATTTGCAAAAATATCGATCATAAAAATTAAAATTTGTAAAAAATCCAAAAAAATCGAAGATAGTTTCGAATTAATTTGCTAAAATCTCGTTCATAAAAATTAAAATTTGTAAAAAAATCGAAGATAGTTTCAATTAAATTTGCTAAAATTTCGTTCATAAAAATTAAAATTTGAAAAAAAATCCAAAAAAATCGAAGATAGTTTCCATTGAATTTGCTAAAATTTCGTTCATAAAAATTAAAATCTGTAAAAAAATCCAAAAAAATCGAAGACAGTTTCAATTAAATTTGCTAAAATTTCGTTCATAAAAATTAAAATTTGTAAAAAAACCAAAAAAATCGAATAGAGTTTCAATTAAATATGCTAAAATTTCGTTCATAAAAATTAAAATTTTTAAAAAATCCACAAAAATCGAAGATAGTTTCAATTGAATTTGCTAAAATTTCGATCATAAAAATTAAAATTTGTAAAAAATCCAAAAAAATCGAAGATAGTTTCAATTAAATTTACTAAAATATCGATCATAAAAATTAAAATTTGTAAAAAATCCAAAAAAATCGAAGATAGTTTCGAATTAATTTGCTGAAATTTCGTGCATAAAAATTAAAATTTGTAAAAAAATCCAAAAAAATCGAAGATAGTTTCAATTAAATTTGCTAAAATTTCGTTCATAAAAATAAAAATTTGAAAAAAAATCCAAAAAAAACCAAGATAGTTTCTATTGAATTTGCTAAAATTTCGTTCATAAAAATTAAAATTTGTAAAAAAATCCAAAAAAATCGAAGACAGTTTCAATTAAATTTGCTAAAACTTCGTTCATAAAAATTAAAATTGGTAAAAAAATCCAAAAAAATCGAAGATAGTTTCAATTAAATTTGCTAAAATTTCGTTCATAAAAATTAAAATTTGTAAAAAATCCAAAAAAATCGAGGATAGTTTCAATTAAATTTACTAAAATTTCGTGCATAAAAATTAAAATTTGAAAAAAAATCCAAAAAATCGAAGATAGTTTCAATTGAATTTGCTAAAATATCGATCATAAAAATTAAAATTTGTAAAAAAATCCAAAAAAATAGAAGATAGTTTCAATTAAATTTGCTAAAATTTCGTTCATAAAAATAAAAATTTGAAAAAAAATCCAAAATAAACCAAGATAGTTTCAATTGAATTTGCTAAAATTTCGTTCATAAAAATTAAAATTTGTAAAAAAATCCAAAACAATCGAAGACAGTTTCAATAAAATTTGCTAACATTTCGTTCATAAAAATTAAAATTTGTAAAAAAATCCAAAAAAATCGAAGAGAGTTTCAATTAAATTTGCAAAAATTTCGTTCATAAAAATTAAAATTTTTAAAAAAATCCACAAAAATCGAAGATAGTTTCAATTGAATTTGCTAAAATTTCGATCATAAAAATTAAAATTTGTAAAAAATTCAAAAAAATCGAAGATAGTTCCGATTAAATTTGCTAAAATTTCGTTCATAAAAATTAAAATTTGTAAAAAATCCAAAAAAATCGAGGATAGTTTCAATTAAATTTACTAAAATTTCGTGCATAAAAATTAAAATTTGAAAAAAAATCCAAAAAATCGAAGATAGTTTCAATTGAATTTGCTAAAATTTCGTTCATAAAATTTATAATTTGTAAAAAAATCCAAAAAAATCGAAGATAGTTTCGATTAAATTTGCTAAAATATCGATCATAAAAATTAAAATTTGTAAAAAATCCAAAAAAATTGAAGATAGTTTCGAATTAATTTGCAAAATTTCGTTCATAAAAATTAAAATTTGTAAAAAAATCCAAAAAAATCGAAGATAGTTTCAATTAAATTTGCTAAAATTTCGTTCATAAAAATTAAAATTTGAAAAAAAATCGAAGATAGTTTCAATTGAATTTGCTAAAATTTCGTTCATAAAAATTAAAATTTGTAAAAAAATCCAAAAAAATCGAAGATAGTTTCAATTAAATTTGCTAAAATTTCGTTCATAAAAATTAAAATTTGAAAAAAAATCCAAAAAAATCGAAGATAGTTTCAATTGAATTTGCTAAAATTTCGTTCATAAAAATTAAAATTTGTAAAAAAATCCAAAAAAATCGAAGACAGTTTCAATTAAATTTGCTAAAATTTCGTTCATAAAAATTAAAATTTGTAAAAAATCCAAAAAAATCGAAGACAGTTTCAATTAAATTTGCTAAAATATCGTTCATAAAAATTAAAATTTTTAAAAAAATCCACAAAAATCGAAGATAGTTTCAATTGAATTTGCTAAAATTTCGATTATAAAAATTAAAATTTGTAAAAAATCCAAAAAAATCGAAGATAGTTTCAATTAAATTTGCTAAAATATCGATCATAAAAATTAAAATTTGTAAAAAATCCAAAAAAATCGAAGATAGTTTCGAATTAATTTGCTAAAATTTCGTTCATAAAAATTAAAATTTGTAAAAAAATCCAAAAAAATCGAAAATAGTTTCAATTAAATTTGCTAAAATTTCGTTCATAAAAATAAAAATTTGAAAAAAAATCCAAAAAAATCGAAGATAGTTTCAATTGAATTTGCTAAAATTTCGTTCATAAAAATTAAAATTTGTAAAAAAATCCAAAAAAATCGAAGACAGTTTCAATTAAATTTGCTAAAATTTCGTTCATAAAAATTAAAATTTGTAAAAAAATCCAAAAAAATCGAAGAGAGTTTCAATTAAATTTGCTAAAATTTCGTTCATAAAAATTAAAATTTTTAAAAAAATCCACAAAAATCGAAGATGGTTTCAATTGAATTTGCTAAAATTTCGATCATAAAAATTAAAATTTGTAAAAAATCGAAGATAGTTCCGATTAAATTTGCTAAAATTTCGTTCATAAAAATTAAAATTTGTAAAAAAATCCAAAAAAATCGAGGATAGTTTCAATTAAATTTACTAAAATTTCGTGCATAAAAATTAAAATTTGAAAAAAAATCCAAAAAATCGAAGATAGTTTCAATTGAATTTGCTAAAATTTCGTTCATAAAATTTATAATTTGTAAAAAAATCCAAAAAAATCGAAGATAGTTTCGATTAAATTTGCTAAAATATCGATCATAAAAATTAAAATTTGTAAAAAATCCAAAAAAATCGAAGATAGTTTCGAATTAATTTGCTAAAATTTCGTTCATAAAAATTAAAATTTGTAAAAAAATCCAAAAAAATCGAAGATAGTTTCAATTAAATTTGCTAAAATTTCGTTCATAAAAATAAAAATTTGAAAAAAAATCCAAAAAAAACCAAGATAGTTTCTATTGAATTTGCTAAAATTTCGTTCATAAAAATTAAAATTTGTAAAAAAATCCAAAAAAATCGAAGACAGTTTCAATTAAATTTGCTAAAATTTCGTTCATAAAAATTAAAATTGGTAAAAAAATCCAAAAAAATCGAAGAGAGTTTCAATTAAATTTGCAAAAATTTCGTTCATAAAAATTAAAATTTTTAAAAAAATCCACAAAAATCGAAGATAGTTTCAATTAAATTTGCTAAAATTTCGTTCATAAAAATAAAAATTTGAAAAAAAATCCAAAATAAACCAAGATAGTTTCAATTGAATTTGCTAAAATTTCGTTCATAAAAATTAAAATTTGTAAAAAAATCCAAAACAATCGAAGACAGTTTCAATAAAATTTGCTAACATTTCGTTCATAAAAATTAAAATTAGTAAAAAAATCCAAAAAAATCGAAGAGAGTTTCAATTAAATTTGCAAAAATTTCGTTCATAAAAATTAAAATTTTTAAAAAAATCCACAAAAATCGAAGATAGTTTCAATTGAATTTGCTAAAATTTCGATCATAAAAATTAAAATTTTTAAAAAATCCAAAAAAATCGAAGATAGTTCCGATTAAATTTGCTAAAATTTCGATCATAAAAATTAAAATTTGTAAAAAATCTAAAAAAATCGAAGATAGTTTCAATTAAATTTGCTAAAATATCGATCATAAAAATTAAAATTTGTAAAAAATCCAAAAAAATCGAAAATAGTTTCGAATTAATTTGCTAAAATTTCGTTCATAAAAATTAAAATTTGTTAAAAAAATCCAAAAAAATCGAAGATAGTTTCAATTAAATTTGCTAAAATTTCGTTCATAAAAATTAAAATTTGAAAAAAAATCCAAAAAAATCGAAGATAGTTTCCATTGAATTTGCTAAAATTTCGTTCATAAAAATTAAAATCTGTAAAAAAATCCAAAAAAATCGAAGACAGTTTCAATTAAATTTGCTAAAATTTCGTTCATAAAAATTAAAATTTGTAAAAAAACCAAAAAAATCGAATAGAGTTTCAATTAAATATGCTAAAATTTCGTCCATAAAAATTAAAATTTTTAAAAAATCCACAAAAATCGAAGATAGTTTCAATTGAATTTGCTAAAATTTCGATCATAAAAATTAAAATTTGTAAAAAATCCAAAAAAATCGAAGATAGTTTCAATTAAATTTACTAAAATATCGATCATAAAAATTAAAATTTGTAAAAAATCCAAAAAAATCGAAGATAGTTTCGAATTAATTTGCTGAAATTTCGTGCATAAAAATTAAAATTTGTAAAAAAATCCAAAAAAATCGAAGATAGTTTCAATTAAATTTGCTAAAATTTCGTTCATAAAAATAAAAATTTGAAAAAAAATCCAAAAAAAACCAAGATAGTTTCTATTGAATTTGCTAAAATTTCGTTCATAAAAATTAAAATTTGTAAAAAAATCCAAAAAAATCGAAGACAGTTTCAATTAAATTTGCTAAAACTTCGTTCATAAAAATTAAAATTGGTAAAAAAATCCAAAAAAATCGAAGATAGTTTCAATTAAATTTGCTAAAATTTCGTTCATAAAAATTAAAATTTGTAAAAAATCCAAAAAAATCGAGGATAGTTTCAATTAAATTTACTAAAATTTCGTGCATAAAAATTAAAATTTGAAAAAAAATCCAAAAAATCGAAGATAGTTTCAATTGAATTTGCTAAAATATCGATCATAAAAATTAAAATTTGTAAAAAAATCCAAAAAAATAGAAGATAGTTTCAATTAAATTTGCTAAAATTTCGTTCATAAAAATAAAAATTTGAAAAAAAATCCAAAATAAACCAAGATAGTTTCAATTGAATTTGCTAAAATTTCGTTCATAAAAATTAAAATTTGTAAAAAAATCCAAAACAATCGAAGACAGTTTCAATAAAATTTGCTAACATTTCGTTCATAAAAATTAAAATTTGTAAAAAAATCCAAAAAAATCGAAGAGAGTTTCAATTAAATTTGCAAAAATTTCGTTCATAAAAATTAAAATTTTTAAAAAAATCCACAAAAATCGAAGATAGTTTCAATTGAATTTGCTAAAATTTCGATCATAAAAATTAAAATTTGTAAAAAATTCAAAAAAATCGAAGATAGTTCCGATTAAATTTGCTAAAATTTCGTTCATAAAAATTAAAATTTGTAAAAAATCCAAAAAAATCGAGGATAGTTTCAATTAAATTTACTAAAATTTCGTGCATAAAAATTAAAATTTGAAAAAAAATCCAAAAAATCGAAGATAGTTTCAATTGAATTTGCTAAAATTTCGTTCATAAAATTTATAATTTGTAAAAAAATCCAAAAAAATCGAAGATAGTTTCGATTAAATTTGCTAAAATATCGATCATAAAAATTAAAATTTGTAAAAAATCCAAAAAAATTGAAGATAGTTTCGAATTAATTTGCAAAATTTCGTTCATAAAAATTAAAATTTGTAAAAAAATCCAAAAAAATCGAAGATAGTTTCAATTAAATTTGCTAAAATTTCGTTCATAAAAATTAAAATTTGAAAAAAAATCGAAGATAGTTTCAATTGAATTTGCTAAAATTTCGTTCATTAAAATTAAAATTTGTAAAAAAATCCAAAAAAATCGATGATAGTTTCAATTAAATTTGCTAAAATTTCGTTCATAAAAATTAAAATTTGAAAAAAAATCCAAAAAAATCGAAGATAGTTTCAATTGAATTTGCTAAAATTTCGTTCATAAAAATTAAAATTTGTAAAAAAATCCAAAAAAATCGAAGACAGTTTCAATTAAATTTGCTAAAATTTCGTTCATAAAAATTAAAATTTGTAAAAAAATCCAAAAAAATCGAAGAGAGTTTCAATTAAATTTGCTAAAATTTCGTTCATAAAAATTAAAATTTGAAAAAAAATCCAAAAAAATCGAAGATAGTTTCAATTGAATTTGCTAAAATTTCGATCATAAAAATTAAAATTTGTAAAAAATAAAAAAAAAACCAAGATAGTTTCAATTGAATTTGCTAAAATTTCGTTCATAAAAATTAAAATTTGTAAAAAAATCCAAAAAAATCGAAGACAGTTTCAATTAAATTTGCTAAAATTTCGTTCATAAAAATTAAAATTTGTAAAAAAATCCAAAAAAATCGAAGAGAGTTTCAATTAAATTTGCAAAAATTTCGTTCATAAAAATTAAAATTTTTAAAAAATCCACAAAAATCGAAGATAGTTTCAATTGAATTTGCTAAAATTTCGATCATAAAAATTAAAATTTGTAAAAAATCCAAAAAAATCGAAGATAGTTCCGATTAAATTTGCTAAAATTTCGTTCATAAAAATTAAAATTTGTAAAAAATCCAAAAAAATCGAGGATAGTTTCAATTAAATTTACTAAAATTTCGTGCATAAAAATTAAAATTTGAAAAAAAATCCAAAAAATCGAAGATAGTTTCAATTGAATTTGCTAAAATTTCGTTCATAAAATTTATAATTTGTAAAAAAATCCAAAAAAATCGAAGATAGTTTCGATTAAATTTGCTAAAATATCGATCATAAAAATTAAAATTTGTAAAAAATCCAAAAAAATTGAAGATAGTTTCGAATTAATTTGCAAAATTTCGTTCATAAAAATTAAAATTTGTAAAAAAATCCAAAAAAATCGAAGATAGTTTCAATTAAATTTGCTAAAATTTCGTTCATAAAAATTAAAATTTGAAAAAAAATCGAAGATAGTTTCAATTGAATTTGCTAAAATTTCGTTCATAAAAATTAAAATTTGTAAAAAAATCCAAAAAAATCGAAGATAGTTTCAATTAAATTTGCTAAAATTTCGTTCATAAAAATTTAAATTTGAAAAAAAATCCAAAAAAATCGACGGTAGTTTCAATTGAATTTGCTAAAATTTCGTTCATAAAAATTAAAATTTATAAAAAAATCCAAAAAAATCGAAGATAGTTTCAATTGAATTTGCTAAAATTTCGATCATAAAAATTAAAATTTGTAAAAAATCCAAAAAAATCGAAGACAGTTTCAATTAAATTTGCTAAAATTTCGTTCATAAAAATTAAAATTGGTAAAAAAATCCAAAAAAATCGAAGAGAGTTTCAATTAAATTTGCAAAAATTTCGTTCATAAAAATTAAAATTTTTAAAAAAATCAACAAAAATCGAAGATAGTTTCAATTAAATTTGCTAAAATTTCGTTCATAAAAATAAAAATTTGAAAAAAAATCCAAAAAAATCGAAGATAGTTCCGATTAAATTTGCTAAAATTTCGTTCATAAAAATTAAAATTTGTAAAAAATCCAAAAAAATCGAGGATAGTTTCAATTAAATTTACTAAAATTTCGTGCATAAAAATTAAAATTTGAAAAAAAATCCAAAAAATCGAAGATAGTTTCAATTGAATTTGCTAAAATTTCGTTCATAAAATTTATAATTTGTAAAAAAATCCAAAAAAATCGAAGATAGTTTCGATTAAATTTGCTAAAATATCGATCATAAAAATTAAAATTTGTAAAAAATCCAAAAAAATTGAAGATAGTTTCGAATTAATTTGCAAAATTTCGTTCATAAAAATTAAAATTTGTAAAAAAATCCAAAAAAATCGAAGATAGTTTCAATTAAATTTGCTAAAATTTCGTTCATAAAAATTAAAATTTGAAAAAAAATCGAAGATAGTTTCAATTGAATTTGCTAAAATTTCGTTCATAAAAATTAAAATTTGTAAAAAAATCCAAAAAAATCGAAGATAGTTTCAATTAAATTTGCTAAAATTTCGTTCATAAAAATTTAAATTTGAAAAAAAATCCAAAAAAATCGACGGTAGTTTCAATTGAATTTGCTAAAATTTCGTTCATAAAAATTAAAATTTATAAAAAAATCCAAAAAAATCGAAGATAGTTTCAATTGAATTTGCTAAAATTTCGATCATAAAAATTAAAATTTGTAAAAAATCCAAAAAAATCGAAGACAGTTTCAATTAAATTTGCTAAAATTTCGTTCATAAAAATTAAAATTGGTAAAAAAATCCAAAAAAATCGAAGAGAGTTTCAATTAAATTTGCAAAAATTTCGTTCATAAAAATTAAAATTTTTAAAAAATCCACAAAAATCGAAGATAGTTTCAATTGAATTTGCTAAAATTTCGATCATAAAAATTAAAATTTGTAAAAAATCCAAAAAAATCGAAGATAGTTTCAATTAAATTTACTAAAATATCGATCATAAAAATTAAAATTTGTAAAAAATCCAAAAAAATCGAAGATAGTTTCGAATTAATTTGCTGAAATTTCGTGCATAAAAATTAAAATTTGTAAAAAAATCCAAAAAAATCGAAGATAGTTTCAATTAAATTTGCTAAAATTTCGTTCATAAAAATAAAAATTTGAAAAAAAATCCAAAAAAAACCAAGATAGTTTCTATTGAATTTGCTAAAATTTCGTTCATAAAAATTAAAATTTGTAAAAAAATCCAAAAAAATCGAAGACAGTTTCAATTAAATTTGCTAAAACTTCGTTCATAAAAATTAAAATTGGTAAAAAAATCCAAAAAAATCGAAGATAGTTTCAATTAAATTTGCTAAAATTTCGTTCATAAAAATTAAAATTTGTAAAAAATCCAAAAAAATCGAGGATAGTTTCAATTAAATTTACTAAAATTTCGTGCATAAAAATTAAAATTTGAAAAAAAATCCAAAAAATCGAAGATAGTTTCAATTGAATTTGCTAAAATATCGATCATAAAAATTAAAATTTGTAAAAAAATCCAAAAAAATAGAAGATAGTTTCAATTAAATTTGCTAAAATTTCGTTCATAAAAATAAAAATTTGAAAAAAAATCCAAAATAAACCAAGATAGTTTCAATTGAATTTGCTAAAATTTCGTTCATAAAAATTAAAATTTGTAAAAAAATCCAAAACAATCGAAGACAGTTTCAATAAAATTTGCTAACATTTCGTTCATAAAAATTAAAATTTGTAAAAAAATCCAAAAAAATCGAAGAGAGTTTCAATTAAATTTGCAAAAATTTCGTTCATAAAAATTAAAATTTTTAAAAAAATCCACAAAAATCGAAGATAGTTTCAATTGAATTTGCTAAAATTTCGATCATAAAAATTAAAATTTGTAAAAAATTCAAAAAAATCGAAGATAGTTCCGATTAAATTTGCTAAAATTTCGTTCATAAAAATTAAAATTTGTAAAAAATCCAAAAAAATCGAGGATAGTTTCAATTAAATTTACTAAAATTTCGTGCATAAAAATTAAAATTTGAAAAAAAATCCAAAAAATCGAAGATAGTTTCAATTGAATTTGCTAAAATTTCGTTCATAAAATTTATAATTTGTAAAAAAATCCAAAAAAATCGAAGATAGTTTCGATTAAATTTGCTAAAATATCGATCATAAAAATTAAAATTTGTAAAAAATCCAAAAAAATTGAAGATAGTTTCGAATTAATTTGCAAAATTTCGTTCATAAAAATTAAAATTTGTAAAAAAATCCAAAAAAATCGAAGATAGTTTCAATTAAATTTGCTAAAATTTCGTTCATAAAAATTAAAATTTGAAAAAAAATCGAAGATAGTTTCAATTGAATTTGCTAAAATTTCGTTCATTAAAATTAAAATTTGTAAAAAAATCCAAAAAAATCGATGATAGTTTCAATTAAATTTGCTAAAATTTCGTTCATAAAAATTAAAATTTGAAAAAAAATCCAAAAAAATCGAAGATAGTTTCAATTGAATTTGCTAAAATTTCGTTCATAAAAATTAAAATTTGTAAAAAAATCCAAAAAAATCGAAGACAGTTTCAATTAAATTTGCTAAAATTTCGTTCATAAAAATTAAAATTTGTAAAAAAATCCAAAAAAATCGAAGAGAGTTTCAATTAAATTTGCTAAAATTTCGTTCATAAAAATTAAAATTTGAAAAAAAATCCAAAAAAATCGAAGATAGTTTCAATTGAATTTGCTAAAATTTCGATCATAAAAATTAAAATTTGTAAAAAATAAAAAAAAAACCAAGATAGTTTCAATTGAATTTGCTAAAATTTCGTTCATAAAAATTAAAATTTGTAAAAAAATCCAAAAAAATCGAAGACAGTTTCAATTAAATTTGCTAAAATTTCGTTCATAAAAATTAAAATTTGTAAAAAAATCCAAAAAAATCGAAGAGAGTTTCAATTAAATTTGCAAAAATTTCGTTCATAAAAATTAAAATTTTTAAAAAAATCCACAAAAATCGAAGATAGTTTCAATTGAATTTGCTAAAATTTCGATCATAAAAATTAAAATTTGTAAAAAATCCAAAAAAATCGAAGATAGTTCCGATTAAATTTGCTAAAATTTCGTTCATAAAAATTAAAATTTGTAAAAAATCCAAAAAAATCGAGGATAGTTTCAATTAAATTTACTAAAATTTCGTGCATAAAAATTAAAATTTGAAAAAAAATCCAAAAAATCGAAGATAGTTTCAATTGAATTTGCTAAAATTTCGTTCATAAAATTTATAATTTGTAAAAAAATCCAAAAAAATCGAAGATAGTTTCGATTAAATTTGCTAAAATATCGATCATAAAAATTAAAATTTGTAAAAAATCCAAAAAAATTGAAGATAGTTTCGAATTAATTTGCAAAATTTCGTTCATAAAAATTAAAATTTGTAAAAAAATCCAAAAAAATCGAAGATAGTTTCAATTAAATTTGCTAAAATTTCGTTCATAAAAATTAAAATTTGAAAAAAAATCGAAGATAGTTTCAATTGAATTTGCTAAAATTTCGTTCATAAAAATTAAAATTTGTAAAAAAATCCAAAAAAATCGAAGATAGTTTCAATTAAATTTGCTAAAATTTCGTTCATAAAAATTTAAATTTGAAAAAAAATCCAAAAAAATCGACGGTAGTTTCAATTGAATTTGCTAAAATTTCGTTCATAAAAATTAAAATTTATAAAAAAATCCAAAAAAATCGAAGATAGTTTCAATTGAATTTGCTAAAATTTCGATCATAAAAATTAAAATTTGTAAAAAATCCAAAAAAATCGAAGACAGTTTCAATTAAATTTGCTAAAATTTCGTTCATAAAAATTAAAATTGGTAAAAAAATCCAAAAAAATCGAAGAGAGTTTCAATTAAATTTGCAAAAATTTCGTTCATAAAAATTAAAATTTTTAAAAAAATCAACAAAAATCGAAGATAGTTTCAATTAAATTTGCTAAAATTTCGTTCATAAAAATAAAAATTTGAAAAAAAATCCAAAAAAATCGAAGATAGTTCCGATTAAATTTGCTAAAATTTCGTTCATAAAAATTAAAATTTGTAAAAAATCCAAAAAAATCGAGGATAGTTTCAATTAAATTTACTAAAATTTCGTGCATAAAAATTAAAATTTGAAAAAAAATCCAAAAAATCGAAGATAGTTTCAATTGAATTTGCTAAAATTTCGTTCATAAAATTTATAATTTGTAAAAAAATCCAAAAAAATCGAAGATAGTTTCGATTAAATTTGCTAAAATATCGATCATAAAAATTAAAATTTGTAAAAAATCCAAAAAAATTGAAGATAGTTTCGAATTAATTTGCAAAATTTCGTTCATAAAAATTAAAATTTGTAAAAAAATCCAAAAAAATCGAAGATAGTTTCAATTAAATTTGCTAAAATTTCGTTCATAAAAATTAAAATTTGAAAAAAAATCGAAGATAGTTTCAATTGAATTTGCTAAAATTTCGTTCATAAAAATTAAAATTTGTAAAAAAATCCAAAAAAATCGAAGATAGTTTCAATTAAATTTGCTAAAATTTCGTTCATAAAAATTTAAATTTGAAAAAAAATCCAAAAAAATCGACGGTAGTTTCAATTGAATTTGCTAAAATTTCGTTCATAAAAATTAAAATTTATAAAAAAATCCAAAAAAATCGAAGATAGTTTCAATTGAATTTGCTAAAATTTCGATCATAAAAATTAAAATTTGTAAAAAATCCAAAAAAATCGAAGACAGTTTCAATTAAATTTGCTAAAATTTCGTTCATAAAAATTAAAATTGGTAAAAAAATCCAAAAAAATCGAAGAGAGTTTCAATTAAATTTGCAAAAATTTCGTTCATAAAAATTAAAATTTTTAAAAAAATCCACAAAAATCGAAGATAGTTTCAATTAAATTTGCTAAAATTTCGTTCATAAAAATAAAAATTTGAAAAAAAATCCAAAAAAAACCAAGATAGTTTCTATTGAATTTGCTAAAATTTCGTTCATAAAAATTAAAATTTGTAAAAAAATCCAAAAAAATCGAAGAGAGTTTCAATTAAATTTGCAAAAATTTCGTTCATAAAAATTAAAATTTTTAAAAAAATCCACAAAAATCGAAGATAGTTTCAATTGAATTTGCTAAAATTTCGATCATAAAAATTAAAATTTGTAAAAAATCCAAAAAAATCGAAGATAGTTCCGATTAAATTTGCTAAAATTTCGTTCATAAAAATTAAAATTTGTAAAAAATCCAAAAAAATCGAGGATAGTTTCAATTAAATTTACTAAAATTTCGTGCATAAAAATTAAAATTTGAAAAAAAATCCAAAAAATCGAAGATAGTTTCAATTGAATTTGCTAAAATTTCGTTCATAAAATTTATAATTTGTAAAAAAATCCAAAAAAATCGAAGATAGTTTCGATTAAATTTGCTAAAATATCGATCATAAAAATTTAAATTTGAAAAAAAATCCAAAAAAATCGACGGTAGTTTCAATTGAATTTGCTAAAATTTCGTTCATAAAAATTAAAATTTGTAAAAAAATCCAAAAAAATCGAAGATAGTTTCAATTGAATTTGCTAAAATTTCGATCATAAAAATTAAAATTTGTAAAAAATCCAAAAAAATCGAAGATAGTTTCAATTAAATTTGCTAAAATATCGATCATAAAAATTAAAATTTGTAAAAAATCCAAAAAAATCGAAGATAGTTTCGAATTAATTTGCTAAAATTTCGTTCATAAAAATTAAAATTTGTAAAAAAATCCAAAAAAATCGAAGATAGTTTCAATTAAATTTGCTAAAATTTCGTTCATAAAAATAAAAATTTGAAAAAAAATCCAAAAAAAACCAAGATAGTTTCTATTGAATTTGCTAAAATTTCGTTCATAAAAATTAAAATTTGTAAAAAAATCCAAAAAAATCGAAGACAGTTTCAATTAAATTTGCTAAAATTTCGTTCATAAAAATTAAAATTGGTAAAAAAATCCAAAAAAATCGAAGAGAGTTTCAATTAAATTTGCAAAAATTTCGTTCATAAAAATTAAAATTTTTAAAAAAATCCACAAAAATCGAAGATAGTTTCAATTGAATTTGCTAAAATTTCGATCATAAAAATTAAAATTTTTAAAAAATCCAAAAAACTCGAAGATAGTTCCGATTAAATTTGCTAAAATTTCGTTCATAAAAATTAAAATTTGTAAAAAATCCAAAAAAATCGAGGATAGTTTCAATTAAATTTACTAAAATTTCGTGCATAAAAATTAAAATTTGAAAAAAAATCCAAAAAATCGAAGATAGTTTCAATTGAATTTGCTAAAATATCGATCATAAAAATTAAAATTTGTAAAAAAATCCAAAAAAATAGAAGATAGTTTCAATTAAATTTGCTAAAATTTCGTTCATAAAAATAAAAATTTGAAAAAAAATCCAAAATAAACCAAGATAGTTTCAATTGAATTTCCTAAAATTTCGTTCATAAAAATTAAAATTTGTAAAAAAATCCAAAACAATCGAAGACAGTTTCAATAAAATTTGCTAACATTTCGTTCATAAAAATTAAAATTAGTAAAAAAATCCAAAAAAATCGAAGAGAGTTTCAATTAAATTTGCAAAAATTTCGTTCATAAAAATTAAAATTTTTAAAAAAATCCACAAAAATCGAAGATAGTTTCAATTGAATTTGCTAAAATTTCGATCATAAAAATTAAAATTTTTAAAAAATCCAAAAAAATCGAAGATAGTTCCGATTAAATTTGCTAAAATTTCGATCATAAAAATTAAAATTTGTAAAAAATCTAAAAAAATCGAAGATAGTTTCAATTAAATTTGCTAACATTTCGTTCATAAAAATTAAAATTTGTAAAAAAATCCAAAAAAATCGAAGAGAGTTTCAATTAAATTTGCAAAAATTTCGTTCATAAAAATTAAAATTTTTAAAAAAATCCACAAAAATCGAAGATAGTTTCAATTGAATTTGCTAAAATTTCGATCATAAAAATTAAAATTTGTAAAAAAACCAAAAAAATCGAATAGAGTTTCAATTAAATATGCTAAAATTTCGTTCATAAAAATTAAAATTTTTAAAAAATCCACAAAAATCGAAGATAGTTTCAATTGAATTTGCTAAAATTTCGATCATAAAAATTAAAATTTGTAAAAAAATCCAAAAAAATCGAAGATAGTTTCAATTAAATTTGCTAAAATTTCGTTCATAAAATAAAAATTTGAACAAAAAATCCAAAAAAAACCAAGATAGTTTCTATGAATTTGCTAAAATTTCGTTCATAAAAATTAAAATTTGTAAAAAAATCCAAAAAAATCGAAGACAGTTTCAATTAAATTTGCTAAAATTTCGTTCATAAAAATTAAAATTGGTAAAAAAATCCAAAAAAATCGAAGAGAGTTTCAATTAAATTTGCAAAAATTTCGTTCATAAAAATTAAAATTTTTAAAAAAATCCACAAAAATCGAAGATAGTTTCAATTGAATTTGCTAAATTTCGATCATAAAAATTAAAATTTTTAAAAAATCCAAAAAACTCGAAGATAGTTCCGATTAAATTTGCTAAAATTTCGTTCATAAAAATTAAAATTTGTAAAAAATCCAAAAAATCGAGGATAGTTTCAATTAAATTTACTAAAATTTCGTGCATAAAAATTAAAATTTGAAAAAAAATCCAAAAAATCGAAGATAGTTTCAATTGAATTTGCTAAAATATCGATCATAAAAATTAAAATTTGTAAAAAAATCCAAAAAAATAGAAGATAGTTTCAATTAAATTTGCTAAAATTTCGTTCATAAAAATAAAAATTTGAAAAAAAATCCAAAATAAACCAAGATAGTTTCAATTGAATTTCCTAAAATTTCGTTCATAAAAATTAAAATTTGTAAAAAATCCAAAACAATCGAAGACAGTTTCAATAAAATTTGCTAACATTTCGTTCATAAAAATTAAAATTAGTAAAAAAATCCAAAAAAATCGAAGAGAGTTTCAATTAAATTTGCAAAAATTTCGTTCATAAAAATTAAAATTTTTAAAAAAATCCACAAAAATCGAAGATAGTTTCAATTGAATTTGCTAAAATTTCGATCATAAAAATTAAAATTTTAAAAAATCCAAAAAAATCGAAGATAGTTCCGATTAAATTTGCTAAAATTTCGATCATAAAAATTAAAATTTGTAAAAATCTAAAAAAATCGAAGATAGTTTCAATTAAATTTGCTAACATTTCGTTCATAAAAATTAAAATTTGTAAAAAAATCCAAAAAAATCGAAGAGAGTTTCAATTAAATTTGCAAAAATTTCGTTCATAAAAATTAAAATTTTTAAAAAAATCCACAAAATCGAAGATAGTTTCAATTGAATTTGCTAAAATTTCGATCATAAAAATTAAAATTTGTAAAAAAACCAAAAAAATCGAATAGAGTTTCAATTAAATATGCTAAAATTTCGTTCATAAAAATTAAAATTTTTAAAAAATCCACAAAAATCGAAGATAGTTTCAATTGAATTTGCTAAAATTTCGATCATAAAAATTAAAATTTGTAAAAAATCCAAAAAAATCGAAGATAGTTTCAATTAAATTTACTAAAATATCGATCATAAAAATTAAAATTTGTAAAAATCCAAAAAAATCGAAGATAGTTTCGAATTAATTTGCTGAAATTTCGTGCATAAAAATTAAAATTTGTAAAAAAATCCAAAAAAATCGAAGATAGTTTCAATTAAATTTGCTAAAATTTCGTTCATAAAAATAAAAATTTGAAAAAAAATCCAAAAAAAACCAAGATAGTTTCTATTGAATTTGCTAAATTTCGTTCATAAAAATTAAAATTTGTAAAAAAATCCAAAAAAATCGAAGACAGTTTCAATTAAATTTGCTAAAACTTCGTTCATAAAAATTAAAATTGGTAAAAAAATCCAAAAAAATCGAAGATAGTTTCAATTAAATTTGCTAAAATTTCGTTCATAAAAATTAAAATTTGTAAAAAATCCAAAAAAATCGAGGATAGTTTCAATTAAATTTACTAAATTTCGTGCATAAAAATTAAAATTTGAAAAAAAATCCAAAAAATCGAAGATAGTTTCAATTGAATTTGCTAAAATATCGATCATAAAAATTAAAATTTGTAAAAAAATCCAAAAAAATAGAAGATAGTTTCAATTAAATTTGCTAAAATTTCGTTCATAAAAATAAAAATTTGAAAAAAAATCCAAAATAAACCAAGATAGTTTCAATTGAATTTGCTAAAATTTCGTTCATAAAAATTAAAATTTGTAAAAAAATCCAAAACAATCGAAGACAGTTTCAATAAAATTTGCTAACATTTCGTTCATAAAAATTAAAATTTGTAAAAAAATCCAAAAAAATCGAAGAGAGTTTCAATTAAATTTGCAAAAATTTCGTTCATAAAAATTAAAATTTTAAAAAAATCCACAAAAATCGAAGATAGTTTCAATTGAATTTGCTAAAATTTCGATCATAAAAATTAAAATTTGTAAAAAATTCAAAAAAATCGAAGATAGTTCCGATTAAATTTGCTAAAATTTCGTTCATAAAAATTAAAATTTGTAAAAAATCCAAAAAAATCGAGGATAGTTTCAATTAAATTTACTAAAATTTCGTGCATAAAAATTAAAATTTGAAAAAAAATCCAAAAAATCGAAGATAGTTTCAATTGAATTTGCTAAAATTTCGTTCATAAAATTTATAATTTGTAAAAAAATCCAAAAAAATCGAAGATAGTTTCGATTAAATTTGCTAAAATATCGATCATAAAAATTAAAATTTGTAAAAAATCCAAAAAAATTGAAGATAGTTTCGAATTAATTTGCAAAATTTCGTTCATAAAAATTAAAATTTGTAAAAAATCCAAAAAAATCGAAGATAGTTTCAATTAAATTTGCTAAAATTTCGTTCATAAAAATTAAAATTTGAAAAAAAATCGAAGATAGTTTCAATTGAATTTGCTAAAATTTCGTTCATAAAAATTAAAATTGTAAAAAAATCCAAAAAATCGATGATAGTTTCAATTAAATTTGCTAAAATTTCGTTCATAAAAATTAAAATTTGAAAAAAAATCCAAAAAAATCGAAGATAGTTTCAATTGAATTTGCTAAAATTTCGTCATAAAAATTAAAATTTGTAAAAAAATCCAAAAAAATCGAAGACAGTTTCAATTAAATTTGCTAAAATTTCGTTCATAAAAATTAAAATTTGTAAAAAAATCCAAAAAAATCGAAGAGAGTTTCAATTAAATTTGCTAAAATTTCGTTCATAAAAATTAAATTTGAAAAAAAATCCAAAAAAATCGAAGATAGTTTCAATTGAATTTGCTAAAATTTCGATCATAAAAATTAAAATTTGTAAAAAATCAAAAAAAAACCAAGATAGTTTCAATTGAATTTGCTAAAATTTCGTTCATAAAAATTAAAATTTATAAAAAAATCCAAAAAAATCGAAGATAGTTTCAATTGAATTTGCTAAAATTTCGATCATAAAAATTAAAATTTGTAAAAAATCCAAAAAAATCGAAGACAGTTTCAATTAAATTTGCTAAAATTTCGTTCATAAAAATTAAAATTGGTAAAAAAATCCAAAAAAATCGAAGAGAGTTTCAATTAAATTTGCAAAAATTTCGTTCATAAAAATTAAAATTTTTAAAAAAATCCACAAAAATCGAAGATAGTTTCAATTAAATTTGCTAAAATTTCGTTCATAAAAATAAAAATTTGAAAAAAATCCAAAAAAAACCAAGATAGTTTCTATTGAATTTGCTAAAATTTCGTTCATAAAAATTAAAATTTGTAAAAAAATCCAAAAAAATCGAAGAGAGTTTCAATTAAATTTGCAAAAATTTCGTTCATAAAAATTAAAATTTTAAAAAAATCCACAAAAATCGAAGATAGTTTCAATTGAATTTGCTAAAATTTCGATCATAAAAATTAAAATTTGTAAAAAATCCAAAAAAATCGAAGATAGTTCCGATTAAATTTGCTAAAATTTCGTCATAAAAATTAAAATTTGTAAAAAATCCAAAAAATCGAGGATAGTTTCAATTAAATTTACTAAAATTTCGTGCATAAAAATTAAAATTTGAAAAAAAATCCAAAAAATCGAAGATAGTTTCAATTGAATTTGCTAAAATTTCGTTCATAAAATTTATAATTTGTAAAAAATCCAAAAAAATCGAAGATAGTTTCGATTAAATTTGCTAAAATATCGATCATAAAAATTTAAATTTGAAAAAAAATCCAAAAAAATCGACGGTAGTTTCAATTGAATTTGCTAAAATTTCGTTCATAAAAATTAAAATTTGTAAAAAAATCCAAAAAAATCGAAGATAGTTTCAATTGAATTTGCTAAAATTTCGATCATAAAAATTAAAATTTGTAAAAAATCCAAAAAAATCGAAGATAGTTTCAATTAAATTTGCTAAAATATCGATCATAAAAATTAAAATTTGTAAAAAATCCAAAAAAATCGAAGATAGTTTCGAATTAATTTGCTAAAATTTCGTTCATAAAAATTAAAATTTGTAAAAAAATCCAAAAAAATCGAAGATAGTTTCAATTAAATTTGCTAAAATTTCGTTCATAAAAATAAAAATTTGAAAAAAAATCCAAAAAAAACCAAGATAGTTTCTATTGAATTTGCTAAAATTTCGTTCATAAAAATTAAAATTTGTAAAAAAATCCAAAAAAAATCGAAGACAGTTTCAATTAAATTTGCTAAATTTCGTTCATAAAAATTAAAATTGGTAAAAAATCCAAAAAAATCGAGAGAGTTTCAATTAAATTTGCAAAAATTTCGTTCATAAAAATTAAAATTTTTAAAAAAATCCACAAAAATCGAAGATAGTTTCAATTGAATTTGCTAAAATTTCGATCATAAAAATTAAATTTTTAAAAAATCCAAAAAACTCGAAGATAGTTCGATTAAATTTGCTAAAATTTCGTTCATAAAAATTAAAATTTGTAAAAAATCCAAAAAAATCGAGGATAGTTTCAATTAAATTTACTAAAATTTCGTGCATAAAAATTAAAATTTGAAAAAAAATCCAAAAATCGAAGATAGTTTCAATTGAATTTGCTAAAATATCGATCATTAAAAATTAAAATTTGTAAAAAAATCCAAAAAAATAGAAGATAGTTTCAATTAAATTTGCTAAAATTTCGTTCATAAAAATAAAAATTTGAAAAAAAATCCAAAATAAACCAAGATAGTTTCAATTGAATTTCCTAAAATTTCGTTCATAAAAATTAAAATTTGTAAAAAATCCAAAACAATCGAAGACAGTTTCAATAAAATTTGCTAACATTTCGTTCATAAAAATTAAAATTAGTAAAAAAATCAAAAAAATCGAAGAGAGTTTCAATTAAATTTGCAAAAATTTCGTTCATAAAAATTAAAATTTTTAAAAAAATCCACAAAAATCGAAGATAGTTTCAATTGAATTTGCTAAAATTTCGATCATAAAATTAAAATTTTTAAAAAATCCAAAAAATCGAAGATAGTTCCGATTAAATTTGCTAAAATTTCGATCATAAAAATTAAAATTTGTAAAAAATCTAAAAAAAATCGAAGATAGTTTCAATTAAATTTGCTAACATTTCGTTCATAAAAATTAAAATTTGTAAAAAAATCCAAAAAAATCGAAGAGAGTTTCAATTAAATTTGCAAAAATTTCGTTCATAAAAATTAAAATTTTTAAAAAAATCCACAAAAATCGAAGATAGTTTCAATGAATTTGCTAAAATTCGATCATAAAAATTAAAATTTGTAAAAAAACCAAAAAAATCGAATAGAGTTTCAATTAAATATGCTAAAATTTCGTTCATAAAAATTAAAATTTTTAAAAAATCCACAAAAATCGAAGATAGTTTCAATTGAATTTGCTAAAATTTCGATCATAAAAATTAAAATTTGTAAAAAATCCAAAAAAATCGAAGATAGTTTCAATTAAATTTACTAAAATATCGATCATAAAAATTAAAATTTGTAAAAAATCCAAAAAAATCGAAGATAGTTTCGAATTAATTTGCTGAAATTTCGTGCATAAAAATTAAAATTTGTAAAAAAATCCAAAAAAATCGAAGATAGTTTCAATTAAATTTGCTAAAATTTCGTTCATAAAAATAAAAATTTGAAAAAAAATCCAAAAAAAACCAAGATAGTTTCTATTGAATTTGCTAAAATTTCGTTCATAAAAATTAAATTTGTAAAAAAATCCAAAAAATCGAAGACAGTTTCAATTAAATTTGCTAAAACTTCGTTCATAAAAATTAAAATTGGTAAAAAAATCCAAAAAAATCGAAGATAGTTTCAATTAAATTTGCTAAAATTTCGTTCATAAAAATTAAAATTTGTAAAAAATCCAAAAAAATCGAGGATAGTTTCAATTAAATTTACTAAAATTTCGTGCATAAAAATTAAAATTTGAAAAAAAATCCAAAAAATCGAAGATAGTTTCAATTGAATTTGCTAAAATATCGATCATAAAAATTAAAATTTGTAAAAAAATCCAAAAAAATAGAAGATAGTTTCAATTAAATTTGCTAAAATTTCGTTCATAAAAATAAAAATTTGAAAAAAAATCCAAAATAAACCAAGATAGTTTCAATTGAATTTGCTAAAATTTCGTTCATAAAAATTAAAATTTGTAAAAAAAATCCAAAACAATCGAAGACAGTTTCAATAAAATTTGCTAACATTTCGTTCATAAAAATTAAAATTTGTAAAAAAATCCAAAAAAATCGAAGAGAGTTTCAATTAAATTGCAAAAATTTCGTTCATTAAAAATTAAAATTTTTAAAAAATCCACAAAAATCGAAGATAGTTTCAATTGAATTTGCTAAATTTCGATCATAAAAATTAAAATTTGTAAAAAATTCAAAAAAATCGAAGTTAGTTCCGATTAAATTTGCTAAAATTTCGTTCATAAAAATTAAAATTTGTAAAAAATCCAAAAAATCGAGGATAGTTTCAATTAAATTTACTAAAATTTCGTGCATAAAAATTAAAATTTGAAAAAAAATCCAAAAAATCGAAGATAGTTTCAATTGAATTTGCTAAAATTTCGTTCATAAAATTTATAATTTGTAAAAAAATCCAAAAAAATCGAAGATAGTTTCGATTAAATTTGCTAAAATATCGATCATAAAAATTAAAATTTGTAAAAAATCCAAAAAAATTGAAGATAGTTTCGAATTAATTTGCAAAATTTCGTTCATAAAAATTAAAATTTGTAAAAAAATCCAAAAAAATCGAAGATAGTTTCAATTAAATTTGCTAAAATTTCGTTCATAAAAATTAAAATTTGAAAAAAAATCGAAGATAGTTTCAATTGAATTTGCTAAAATTTCGTTCATAAAAATTAAAATTTGTAAAAAAATCCAAAAAAATCGATGATAGTTTCAATTAAATTTGCTAAAATTTCGTTCATAAAAATTAAAATTTGAAAAAAAATCCAAAAAAATCGAAGATAGTTTCAATTGAATTTGCTAAAATTTCGTTCATAAAAATTAAAATTTGTAAAAAAATCCAAAAAAATCGAAGACAGTTTCAATTAAATTTGCTAAAATTTCGTTCATAAAAATTAAAATTTGTAAAAAAATCCAAAAAAATCGAAGAGAGTTTCAATTAAATTTGCTAAAATTTCGTTCATAAAAATTAAAATTTGTAAAAAAATCCAAAAAAATCGAAGATAGTTTCAATTAAATTTGCTAAAATTTCGTTCATAAAAATTAAAATTTGTAAAAAAATCCAAAAAAATCGAAGACAGTTTCAATTAAATTTGCTAAAATTTCGTTCATAAAAATTAAAATTTGTAAAAAATCCAAAAAAATCGAAGACAGTTTCAAATAAATTTGCTAAAATATCGTTCATAAAAATTAAAATTTTTAAAAAAATCCACAAAAATCGAAGATAGTTTCAATTGAATTTGCTAAAATTTCGATCATAAAAATTAAAATTTGTAAAAAATCCAAAAAAATCGAAGATAGTTTCAATTAAATTTGCTAAAATATCGATCATAAAAATTAAAATTTGTAAAAAATCCAAAAAAATCGAAGATAGTTTCGAATTAATTTGCTAAAATTTCGTTCATAAAAATTAAAATTTGTAAAAAAATCCAAAAAAATCGAAGATAGTTTCCATTGAATTTGCTAAAAATTCGTTCATAAAAATTAAAATTTGTAAAAAAATCCAAAAAAATCGAAGACAGTTTCAATTAAATTTGCTAAAATTTCGTTCATAAAAATTAAAATTTGTAAAAAAATCCAAAAAAATCGAATAGAGTTTCAATTAAATATGCTAAAATTTCGTTCATAAAAATTAAAATTTTTAAAAAAATCCACAAAAATCGAAGATAGTTTCAATTGAATTTGCTAAAATTTCGATCATAAAAATTAAAATTTGTAAAAAATCCAAAAAAATCGAAGATAGTTTCAATTAAATTTGCTAAAATTTCGTGCATAAAAATTAAAATTTGAAAAAAAATCCAAAAAATCGAAGATAGTTTCAATTGAATTTGCTAAAATATCGATCATAAAAATTAAAATTTGTAAAAAAATCCAAAAAAATAGAAGATAGTTTCAATTAAATTTGCTAAAATTTCGTTCATAAAAATAAAAATTTGAAAAAAAATCCAAAATAAACCAAGATAGTTTCAATTGAATTTGCTAAAATTTCGTTCATAAAAATTAAAATTTGTAAAAAAATCCAAAACAATCGAAGACAGTTTCAATAAAATTTGCTAACATTTCGTTCATAAAAATTAAAATTTGTAAAAAAATCCAAAAAAATCGAAGAGAGTTTCAATTAAATTTGCAAAAATTTCGTTCATAAAAATTAAAATTTTTAAAAAATCCACAAAAATCGAAGATAGTTTCAATTG
The DNA here is from genome assembly GCA_963932335.1 of Andrena marginata. Taxonomy (NCBI): domain Eukaryota; kingdom Metazoa; phylum Arthropoda; class Insecta; order Hymenoptera; family Andrenidae; genus Andrena; species Andrena marginata. The sequence goes on along the minus strand of CAWVQI010000479.1, from coordinate 2,403 downwards.
AATTTGCTAAAATTTCGATCATAAAAATTAAAATTTGTAAAAAATTCAAAAAAATCGAAGATAGTTCCGATTAAATTTGCTAAAATTTCGTTCATAAAAATTAAAATTTGTAAAAAATCCAAAAAAATCGAGGATAGTTTCAATTAAATTTACTAAAATTTCGTGCATAAAAATTAAAATTTGAAAAAAAATCCAAAAAATCGAAGATAGTTTCAATTGAATTTGCTAAAATTTCGTTCATAAAATTTATAATTTGTAAAAAAATCCAAAAAAATCGAAGATAGTTTCGATTAAATTTGCTAAAATATCGATCATAAAAATTAAAATTTGTAAAAAATCCAAAAAAATTGAAGATAGTTTCGAATTAATTTGCAAAATTTCGTTCATAAAAATTAAAATTTGTAAAAAAATCCAAAAAAATCGAAGATAGTTTCAATTAAATTTGCTAAAATTTCGTTCATAAAAATTAAAATTTGAAAAAAAATCGAAGATAGTTTCAATTGAATTTGCTAAAATTTCGTTCATAAAAATTAAAATTTGTAAAAAAATCCAAAAAAATCGATGATAGTTTCAATTAAATTTGCTAAAATTTCGTTCATAAAAATTAAAATTTGAAAAAAAATCCAAAAAAATCGAAGATAGTTTCAATTGAATTTGCTAAAATTTCGTTCATAAAAATTAAAATTTGTAAAAAAAATCAAAAAAATCGAAGACAGTTTCAATTAAATTTGCTAAAATTTCGTTCATAAAAATTAAAATTTGTAAAAAAATCCAAAAAAATCGAAGAGAGTTTCAATTAAATTTGCTAAAATTTCGTTCATAAAAATTAAAATTTGAAAAAAAATCCAAAAAAACGAAGATAGTTTCAATTGAATTTGCTAAAATTTCGATCATAAAAATTAAAATTTGTAAAAAAATCAAAAAAAAACCAAGATAGTTTCAATTGAATTTGCTAAAATTTCGTTCATAAAAATTAAAATTTATAAAAAAATCCAAAAAAATCGAAGATAGTTTCAATTGAATTTGCTAAAATTTCGATCATAAAAATTAAAATTTGTAAAAATCCAAAAAAATCGAAGACAGTTTCAATTAAATTTGCTAAAATTTCGTTCATAAAAATTAAAATTGGTAAAAAAATCCAAAAAATCGAAGAGAGTTTCAATTAAATTTGCAAAAATTTCGTTCATAAAAATTAAAATTTTTAAAAAAATCCACAAAAATCGAAGATAGTTTCAATTAAATTTGCTAAAATTTCGTTCATAAAATAAAAATTTGAAAAAAAATCCAAAAAAAAACCAAGATAGTTTCTATTGAATTTGCTAAAATTTCGTTCATAAAAATTAAATTTGTAAAAAAATCCAAAAAAATCGAAGAGAGTTTCAATTAAATTTGCAAAAATTTCGTTCATAAAAATTAAAATTTTTAAAAAATTCCACAAAAATCGAAGATAGTTTCAATTGAATTTGCTAAAATTTCGATCATAAAAATTAAAATTTGTAAAAAATCCAAAAAAATCGAAGATAGTTCCGATTAAATTTGCTAAAATTTCGTTCATAAAAATTAAAATTTGTAAAAAATCCAAAAAAATCGAGGATAGTTTCAATTAAATTTACTAAAATTTCGTGCATAAAAATTAAAATTTGAAAAAAAATCCAAAAAATCGAAGATAGTTTCAATTGAATTTGCTAAAATTTCGTTCATAAAATTTATAATTTGTAAAAAAATCCAAAAAAATCGAAGATAGTTTCGATTAAATTTGCTAAAATATCGATCATAAAAATTTAAATTTGAAAAAAAATCCAAAAAAAATCGACGGTAGTTTCAATTGAATTTGCTAAAATTTCGTTCATAAAAATTAAAATTTGTAAAAAAATCCAAAAAAATCGAAGATAGTTTCAATTGAATTTGCTAAAATTTCGATCATAAAAATTAAAATTTGTAAAAAATCCAAAAAAATCGAAGATAGTTTCAATTAAATTTGCTAAAATATCGATCATAAAAATTAAAATTTGTAAAAAATCCAAAAAAATCGAAGATAGTTTCGAATTAATTTGCTAAAATTTCGTTCATAAAAAATTAAAATTTGTAAAAAAATCCAAAAAAATCGAAGATAGTTTCAATTAAATTTGCTAAAATTTCGTTCATAAAAATAAAAATTTGAAAAAAATCCAAAAAAAACCAAGATAGTTTCTATTGAATTTGCTAAAATTTCGTTCATAAAAATTAAAATTTGTAAAAAAATCCAAAAAAATCGAAGACAGTTTCAATTAAATTTGCTAAAATTTCGTTCATAAAAATTAAAATTGGTAAAAAAATCCAAAAAAATCGAAGAGAGTTTCAATTAAATTTGCAAAAATTTCGTTCATAAAAATTAAAATTTTTAAAAAATCCACAAAAATCGAA